>SNVD02014843.1:0-94217 GCA_013180625.2 Boswellia sacra | reverse complement strand
CTTAACCGATTCGCCTTGCTCTTCTTCGGTCTTCTAAGTGGAAGCCGGGGTTGCCTGAGGTTAGGCCCCACCCCAGAGGATATCACTAATGCCCTCCCTGTATCAACTACCCTTCGGCGTCGGGGAGGTGCTTCGACCTCGATTTCTTCATCAACCTCTAGGGTGGTTGAGTGTTGGGATTCGTGGCTCATGATGTGTTTGAATATGTTTTGGTAGGAGCAACAACTAAAGAGGCTTGAATTGTCGTTCCCCACAGACGGCGCCAACTGTTGATGCACGGTTTCCGGACGGCCGGGAAGCGGGTCGAGAAGCGGGTCGGAGCTCGGGTGGCACGTCGGGTCCAGTCCTGCGAGCAAAGAAAAACAGTCAGGGGTGCCGGCGGTGGTGCCGGCGGTGACCCTCCGACGCTCAAGTCAGTTTCCGGCACTCCAGAATTCTCTGGGAGAATTTCCTAGAGAGAGAGGCTCTCAAAAGTAAAGGAAATCTAGAGAGAGAGTAAGTTCAGAAAAGTGTGCATTACCTTGAGCAATGTTCCGGAGGGTTTATATAGGAGTCGGGATGGGCCATTGTGGGACCCAGATAATAGGCCCAGATGATGGGCTACAGTAATGGGCTTACTGTAATGGGTTACAGTAATGGGCTTACTGTAATGAGCCCAGATCATGGGATACGGTAATGGGCTTACCGTATTTATAAACAATTGAGCTGGGCTGGGCCATTGTGGGACCCAGATAGTGGGCCCAGATAATGAGATACAGTAATGGGCTTACTGTAATGGGCCCAGATAATGAGATATAGTAATGGGCTTACCGTATTATAGATAAATGATCTGGGCTGGGTCATTGTGGGACCCAGATAATGGGCCCAAATAATGGGCCACAATAATGGACCACAGTAATGGGCTTATTGTGTTAGAAATAATTAGGCCCAATATTATTATGGCCATAACAATATTTATTTTTTATTTTAAATTCTGAATTGAAATGTCTGAAAATTAGTTATTTTACACATATATCCCTATTTATATATATTATTTTCTTTTGTAATTTTATTTCTCATAATAAAATATTGGCATACGAAAATTTAATATAAATTTAATTTATTTAAATGTGTATAATTTGGTTAAAAGAATTTGATATATAAATAAACTAAATGACCATAAAATATTTAAAAATATATAGAGAATTATAATGTCAAATTAGAAATAAATAATAATATAACCAAAATTAAATTAATAGACTATATACATATTGGTAATAAATAAATTTTATAAGGGTATTTAAGAAAATTAGAGTAATAATAAACGATTCAGTCATTTACATTCAGATAAAAGTTAAAATTTTTAGCTTTTTCCATTCATATGAAAATGTCTTAGATTGAGGGACTGATTGCTTTTTGGTATGAAGTCTAAATTTAACTTATTCTCAAACTTCAGATGCCTTTATGATTTTTGCTTTTTTGACTTGAGACTTATTCTAAGACATTTTCATCTAAATGAAAAAAGCTAAAAATTCTTACTTTTATTTGAATGCAAATGTCTGAGTCATTTATTACTCCTCTAATTCTCTTAAATCCCCTTATAAAATTCATTTATTATTAATTTGTGCAAAACCTAATATTTTAATTTTGGAACATTATTATTTACTTCTAATTTTATATTATAATTCTCTATATATTTTTAAAATTATTTTATGGTCATTTAGCTTATTTATATATCAAATTATTTTAGAAAAAATAACTCCTTTACCCAATCATACACGTTTAAATAAATTAAATTGATAACAAATTTTGGTATGCAAATATTTTTACTATGCAAAATAAAATCATAATTAAAAATAAAATATATAAATAAGGATATACGTGTAAAATCATTAATTTTCAGGCATTTCAATTCAAATATTAAAATAAATAAAAAAATAAATATATCATTCAAATTTTTATGTTTAAAATAATTCATATTTCAATTTAATTAATATATATTCAGATTTTAGAGGAAAAAAATCACCCCCTAAGTCTTAACTCAAGAAAACAAACATTACGAAAAGATCTAAAGTTTAAGAATTAGTTAAATTTAGACTTCATATTAAAAAACAATTAGCCCCTTAATTTTCTCAAATAAAGAACATTCCCTACACTTCCATTTGATATGTTCAGAATTCTCTACTACTTCTTTAGAGTAGTGTTATCGTTATAAACTATCCATATAAGCATACTCACACAAATTTATGTGACATTTTTGAATTATTATCATATCATCCACATTAAATAATGTAATTAAAATTTAAAATTCACTTATCCAACCAAATTATGGCGCATCAGTTTATATAAGTAAATTTGTATAGATTGTTTATAAAAATAGTATTACGCGTTTATCTATACTCAATATACCATTTTACTGTTAATTTCAAGAACTTTGACTTCAATTTTTTTTAGTAATATTTGAAGCTAATTTTTCTAGCTGAGTAAAGGTATATGATATTACTCATCTTATTAAAATATATATTTAATAGGGCAAGTTCTAAGACACCACTTTTTTAACACAAATTATAAGTTATTAAATTAACATGTTTTCAACAGTTATAATTAAATATAACAATTATCATTGTCAATGTTCATTAATTATACATATTAGATTGAATCTTAACCATTAAAAGTTGGTTAATCCAATGACTCAGAATTTGTGTTAAAAAAAGGCGTTATAGAACCTAACCGATATTTAATATGTAGAATATTAAGGGATGTTGTGCTAAAATGATATCTTCTTATTGTTTGTCTAAGAGCTACTATTTAGGCCATCTATATATATAGTCCAAAAAAAATTGCTAGTAGTCTTCCATAAGCCACTGCCCCAAAAATCTTTAAAAAAAAAAATTACTGCCACAATAAATGATACGTAAACTTAAAAAATTATTAAAAAAATATATTAAAATCTTGAAATAATAAAAAGATTGTCCATTTGCACGTAAAAAGTTGTCTTATAAAGTTTAAATCTTTCAAGGTTAAATATTTTTCTAATTTTAATTCTTTTGTTATTTTAAAAATTTGAATATTTTGAATAGTCAACTGTGGGCAATTTAGAAAATTTATATTTTTAACAAAATTTTTAATTGTTCTCAACAGAGAGGGGAGGCATGTAAGATTTTCAAAACTAAACAAAGCCATATTGGATTTCAGCAAGCCTTAGGGGATATTTGTGAAATTCACCCTTTTAACTATATACATTTCAGAAACTTGTATTCTAATTTATTCTCATGAGATAGGAAAGCAATCATTGCACCCAAAACACCCTATACTATTGTTGTAACTAACTATTCGTTGGCCTAACCAATTTCCATCCTAAAGTAAGAGGGAGTTGAGAAGAGAGCTACTAGAGTTATAGAAGATGGACAGTAAATATAGTCTTATTTTAATTAATTTATGTCATTAACATATTATGTACAACATTATTTTTTTAAATTAAAAATATGTAAAGAAGGGTGTCTGAGTCATTTTACCTATTTGTTCAGTATCAGACTCCATTTTTTGTAATAAGATGTTAACCTTAAGGATGATACTATACTTTTGAAAATACACGTAAGATTCTTGATTTTTGGGTAACCTCAAGGAACAAATTGTTATTAACCCAATAATGGAAAGTTTCCAATATAACCCTCCAAGTAGGAATGTTAATGAGGTGGAGGGAGGTAGGGGATGAATTTCATACCCACTATTTATCGGTATCCCTATCCCCACCCCATTCCCCCTTTATTAAGAATTGGGGCAAAGCGGGGTATCGCTATTTACTATTAAGGATTCCTCGCTCGACCCTGCCCCATTTAATTTTAAAGTTTACATATTATTTCTTCTGACTGATATAAAAAAATAAAAAAAAAAAGATTTAAAGGAAAGTCTATAATAGTAAAGTAGTTACTAAAAAATAAAAAAAAAATAAAACAAAACTATACATTTGATTTTATTTTAAAGAGAAACAAAAAACTTGTCTTAAAAGTAAATAAAAAAGAAAAGCAATCTTTAAGATCTTTAACTATATTCAAAGTAGAAATAATTATATCATATGTTTTATTAAAATAAAAAAGTACAATTATCAAATAAACTAGAAAAGAAAAATACAACTAGGGTTTTTAGTGGAAAACGTGAAAAGAAATTATAACATTAATTTAAAACATATTAATATTATATATTTATTTAATCTATTAATTTTGCGGGGTGGGGTAAAATTCATAAATTCTATCCCCCTCCCATATAATTATGGGTTATAAATTTTAAACCCATACTCACCCATGGACCCACCCCTATTTTTTTCCCCAAATTCCCACGGCCTCCTCATTTGTGGGTTGTTTTGACATCCCTGTCACTAAGTGATCCCAATTAATAGAAGGCATGTAATGAGAGAGTCTAGGAATGGCAATGGGTAGAGTAAGGTAGGGTATAGCAGTATCCATACCCTACCCTTAGTAAAAAATTGATACCTATATCCTTCAAGGGTTTTAAGTTTCATACTCGTACCCCCATCCATATTCATTAATAAAAAACTATACTGTACCCATTTATAGAAGGGCTCCTATAGGGTCTGACAAAAAATAATGCTAATAATTTAATTGTATTGAACAAAGTCCAAACATAACTCAAAAATCTAACTAACAAAAGAAAAAACACTCAACCAACAAAAGCCTTCATGATCTTCTTTTTGCAATTTTTCCTAAAAAAAATTAACCAACAAACAAATAAATAAAAGGACCATTAAAAAAAGTAATGCCAAAATCCTTCAAGATCCTCTTCTTGCAATCATCAATTATGATTTTGACCCCAATTCAACAACTCATGTAACATCGAATGATGAAACAACAATTAAGTTTAGTATTAAATGTATATTAAGTTATGTTAAAATGATAGAGTTTTTTTATGCTTTATGCATTAAACTTTTTATATTTTATTTAATTATTATTAATACTTTTTTTGATAGGGTATTTAAAAGGTATATGACACATCCGAAAAAGGATTGTCTCCCAAGTATAGGAGTATCGAAGTAATAATCCCGGTGAGACCGAGGTCGATCCACGAGGAAGGAGATCTTAGCGTTACAAATTATAAGATAAGCAAATATGATATGAATAATTCAAAGAAATGACAAGATAATATCAATAAATATGTAAGATGGTAGGCGGTATTACCGACCATTCAAATATACAACAAAAAGCAAGAGAAGGTAAAACCATCCATGGAAATAGGTGGTATAACCAACCATAGTAAATTAAAGAACAATTTCATAAGGTGGTAGAACCTACCATAGTAAATAAAATAAAAGTTCATAAACAATAGAATAATTAAAATACAAGAGGAATTAACACAATAACAATGAGGGCTAAGGTTAGGGGATCCGCCCTTGATATTTCAAATAAGGATAATTAACCCATTTTAGTTATATGAATTATATTTGTTTCATTACCAATATTTATACCACTTCTTGTAAGTGGGTTCAAGCATCCAATGTGCCAAGCACCATATGTCTACAATAAATCAAGGTTCCTAACTAGACTTGTGTCAGTAAGGAAGAACCATACGACGTCTAGGAAGGATCCAAGCATTTGATGTGCCAATGATTGTCTACAATGGATCAAGACCTCCACCTTACGAGTGGTGTCAAGATTGATTAAGAAATTAAATATAAATTATATTGAATAAACATTATAAGATTAAGATTATTAAGCACATATTAAGGGTTAGAGAATCCTTATTCTCATATCAAGGGTTTCACCCTTTCACCTTAACAAAAGAGAAATTAGAAGAACATTATAATAGAAAGAAAATAAAATGCAAGAAAAAGGAAATTCATTAATAACATAAACACAAAACACAATACAAGATCCTAGCCAAAGCCAAAATGTTCCAGCCAAGGCCAAGATGCCCTAATGGGTCACAAGGCACCTCTATTTATAGATACATCCATGGGCAAACTTGTCAAATTATAAGGGCATAATTGTCAAATATTAGTTGTAAATATCTTTGACAATTGGGATCATTAGGCACCAACTTTGACCATCAATTTTGACATTGAAATGTTGAGAATTTTAATCACATGTCTTCATGAACGTTGTAGATATTTCTCTCAGCTTTCTAGAACATATTGATTTGCACAATTTGGATACTTATTTTGAGAGATACGGTCCAAATACTGAGGCCTGGTCAGACTGGGCCGAGATTGTAGATGGGTTCACTTCAAGCCTAATTTTGGTCCACTAAGAGCCCGAATTTGATGATGCTTAAATGCAGTCTTATAAAAAATTGAATCGGCTTTCCAAAACATTAAGAATTGCACCATTCTGGTCTATAAATAGAGAGTTATACCCATTTTACCGAACCTGTAACAAAACCAAAATTAAGAGGAAGTTAATTCCAGAGATGCAAAAACTACAAATATGCTTAAGTTGAGGAATTTAATGACACTATTAATGCAATATGATGAACTAAGCTCTTATTAAACATACATATTTAAGTGTTCATCACACCCCCCAACTAGCTTATTGCTAGTCCCTAGCAGTTAAAGCGTTATTATTTAGAAGTGATTTTTAGAATTTTACATCCAAGGTGGTCATTATTGCACTCTCCTTGATTTTATCCAAATAAACAAACTCTCAACCAATTATTATTATTATTATTATTATTATTTATGACTCATGTACCTTTTGATCAAGATATCTATAAACCTTCATTTTGTGCTCAGTCAACACATGACTATGGGGCTTATTAGAGAGAAGCCATATCGGTTCTAATATTTGTTAAGGCTAACAACCTTAGGTAAGGGGCATTTATTCATTTTATATATATATATATTTTTTTTTTCTCTCTCTCTCTCTTTTTTTTTTTTAAGGAATGCATCTTTAACCCATATAGCGAGCCTTATGCTAATGACTCTCAAACCAGTTGGCCTTAGGGTATTAGGTGTTAAGACACCCCTTCGAGCTTAACGACTCGAGTTGCCGATACTTTATTTTTGCTTAGAAACTTGTGGATAGTGCAATGTTCAATCCCATTAAGCTTTCTCCTTAATCTATGTAGCGAGCTTTGGGCCAATAGCTCCCAAACCAGTTGGTCTTAGGGTATTAGGTGTTGAGGCACCCCTCAGGCTTAATTGCTCGAATTAAGGAGGCTACGAGACCAAACTTATCCACAATTGCTCTCTTCTTCTTTTTTTTTTCACTTTTTTTTTACTTTTTTTTTTTTTAACTTTCCCCTTCCTTTGTGTTGTTATCCTAAACAAAACAAAAGAACTCAATATTACAACATTTCATTTTACCATCCACAATCATGCATCAAGGTATGTGTGTGTGTGTGAAGAAAGGTTCATGAATACTTGCTTAATGAGTACATAAGCACACAATTTTTAAATGATAAGGTTGTGAGAGTTCATAGATTTGAATGATTCAAAATGAAATGAATAAGACCTCCTTGTTATAAAATTCAAAAATCAAGACTAAATAATATCAAGTTAGCTAAAATGAGTTCACAAGATCAAAATAAAATGACAAATTGGTTAGAATGGGTTTCAAGAGTTCAAACTGGCCCTCCTACTCTGCCATTCCTAACCCAGAATGCGTCTCAAGAGGATTTGAACTCCTTACACCGCACTCTGAATCTAATTACTAACTCGCTTTTTTCTTTTTTTTTTTTTGCAAGAAAAAAATAAAATTTCAAGACACACTTATATCTACTATCCTTCCCCCCAACTAAATGAAACATTGTCCTCAATGTTTAAATGTAGAAAGATAAAGTATAGGAGACATTACCTGAAGCTTCTGTTATTCAAGAGAGATGACCTGAAAGACTCATAAAATAACATGCTAAAAATAAAATAAAATAAAATAAAGGACAAGAAAAAAAATTACAAACGGAGATTCAGATCCAATTTGAACTTTTTGTTTTGCCCTCCTGCCCAATTAATTTGAGTACTAGCTGGGTCAGGTTCATACTCAACTTCTTGTAATTTGTCAACTAACTCACCAGCAGAAGGGGCAGAAACAAGGATCTTTCTCGCTGAATGAGGGATAAAATTTTGTTCCACAGCTGCATCAACAAAACTTATCAAAGGATCAAAGAAATTTTTAACATTCAACAAACCTATGGGTTTTTTATGGAGATTCAGTTGGGCCCAAGAGGCAATTTGAAAATTTTCTTCAAGAGTGCCAAAGCCACCTGGTAAAGCAATAAATGCATCTGAATTGATGAGCATATGTGCCATGCGTTCATGCATAGAGGAGACCTGTAACTCCGTCCCAACCGTTTTTCCAACGATGCTTTCTATGGCCAAAGCTTTAGGAATAACTCCTAAAACTTGACTACCTCCTACATGTGCAGCTGTTGACACACAACCCATTAACCCGAGGCTACCTCCCTCATAAACCACATGAATCTTTCTTTCAGCCAGTAGCCTACCAAGATAGTTTGCTACTTCTACAAACTCCTCACTTTTACCGGTCGAGATCCGCAGAATACATATATCCTTTGGATTCGACGTTGTGAAGTTCCCTCCATGTCTATTCAACTCTCTAACTATGTGTGAAGAAGAGAACAAGACATGTGGTATTTATGGAGTGCAAAAAGGTATACTAATGATGATATCTATCTAGGTAGCTCGGTTGTTTGTTGAAAAAAATGACAATAATGCATAAAAATTCAAAAGATGGTGAAATAAGACACCATAAGTCAAACAAAAGATACAAATTCAAAAATGACAGCTATGAGGCATTAAAATTCAAAAATAATGGCATGCATGCATATGTACAGGTAGTTGTGACTGTGGCTCACATCTTCCTCTGGTTTTACGTCCAGAAACGGCTTAAACACCTTCTATGAGTTGGGGATATGCTTCCCATCCAAGTTTCTTATAAACTGGCAAACAGGGTCGTTTTGAGTCAGATTCCCAAGACTATAGCGTTCCTGCTCATCTCGGAATTGTGTCCACAAATTAAAATTTCACGCTGCACAAGTCCACAAGAATGCGTCTCAAGAGTCGTTCGGATATCATCCAAAGACTCCTTACTCAGTCCATTCTTGATGAACTGTAGTTTATCCTCTCAATTGTTAGACAAATATCCCAAGGAGCGGCAACGCTGGTTACCAGTCCATCTTGCACATCTGGGACAAACTTGTAACCTTTTCGCTCTTCGCTTTTTGGCGTAAGAGCTTTTTTCCATACCTGACATGTGAGACACAAGATTATCTGAAAATTCATAGGAAAATCGAACCTTGGCTTCAATTAACCATCTTACTTCGACAGGCATACCCTTACACATCAACATCCTTAGTCTTTCTGGACGAGCTTTGTAAATTTTAAGCAAATCATTTGGAGAAAGAGAGGGAAAATGTTTGTGCAGATTTGAGAGAATGGTGTCCATGCGAGAAAAGAAAGGAAAATGAATGCAAGGTGAGCAACAGTTTTTAGGGAACTGAAAAACCGACTTTAAAAGTCACGGAGTACCGTATCCGCCACTTGACCGGGAAAAATCAATCCTTAAAAAGGATCGATTAAAGCAATGGACTCTTCGTTTTGGTCAAAATTTTCAAAGAATGGTTTTAACCGTTGTCTATTAACTTTAAACACATTACCATTCTTTGGGTTCTCAATTTCAACTGCTCATGAGGGAAAACATTTTTAACAATAAAAGGCCCAGTCCAACGAGACCGAAGTTTACCAGGAAACAAATGCAATCTTGAATCATACAAAAGAACTTTTTGTGAAAGTTCAAAAGATTTTCTAACAATGGATTTGTCATGAAAAACCTTCATTTTTTCTTTGTAGATTTTAGAATTTTCATAAGCCTCATTCCTGATTTCTTCAAGTTCACTCAGTTGGAATTTACGTAATTTGCAAGCATCATTCAAATTTGTGTTGAATGTTTTAATGGGCTAATAAGCTTTATGCTCAATTTCCACAAGCAAGTGACAAGGTTTTCCATAAACTAGTCTATAAGGAGACATTCCTAATGATGTTTTAAAAGCAGTTCGGTAAGCCCAAAGTGTATCATTAAGTCTTAAAGACCAATCTTTACGATTTGGGTTAAACGTTTTTTCTAAGATCTGTTTTATCTCCCTATTAGCTAATTCAACTTGTCCACTTGTTTGCGGGTGATAAGGTGTAAAAATTTTATGGGTTATTCCACATTTTTTCATTAAAGTTTCAAATGGTTTGTTACAAAAATGTGTACCCCCATCACTAATAATGGCCTAAGGAATTCCAAATCTACTCAAGATATTCTCTTTCAAGAATTTGACAACTGTTTGTGATAATTGTTTCGACATGGAATTGCCTCGACCCATTTTGAAACATAGTCTACTGCAACAAGGATGTACACAAAACCAAATGACGGTGGAAAGGGTCCCATAAAATCAATACCCCAACAGTCAAAGATTTCAACAACAAGAATGGGATTCAAAGGCATCATGTTTCTTTTTGAAATGGATCCCAATTTTTGACAATTTTTACACGTTTTGCAAAATGCATGTGCATCTTTAAATAAGGTGGGCCAATAAAATCCACATTGCAAGATTTTAGCAGCTGTTTCTCTAGATGAAAAATGTCCTCCACATGCTTCAGAATGACAAAAGTTAATGACACTACTTACCTCATTGTCGGGTATGCATCTTCTTATTATTTGGTCTGGACAATATTTGAACAGATATGGATCATCCCAATAAAAATTTTTCACCTAGGTTAAAAATTTCCTTTTGTCTTGAGCATTCCAATGAGGTGGCATTTTTCCTGTTGCAAGAAAATTTACAATGTTAGCAAACCAAGGTATAGTAGCAACGGAAAATAAAAACTCATCAGGAAAAGAATCATTGATAGGTGAAGTTTCAATTAATGTCTCTATCGTTAGTCTTGAAAGATGATCAGCAACGACATTTTCGGCTCTTTTCTTATCCTTTATTGTGATGTTGAATTCTTGGAGCAATAAGATCCACTGTATCAATCTAGGTTTTGCATCCTGTTTAGACATTAAATATCTCACAGTTGCATGGTCAGTGTAAACAATTGTGGGAGAACCAATTAAATAAGAACGAAATTTGTCCAATGCAAATACTACTGTAAGTAGTTCTTTTTCAGTTGTTATGTAATTCATTTGTGCATCATTTAAAGTCCTACTTGCATAGTATATTACGTAAGGCTTACCTTCTTTTCTTTGTCCTAAGACAGCACCAACGGCATAGTCACTTGCATCACACATCAATTCAAAAGGCAAGGACCCATCAGGAGATTGCATAATTGGAGCAGTTGTTAAAAGTCCAATTAGTGTATCAAAGGCATTTTGACATTCTTGAGTCCATTCAAAGGAAGTATCTTTTATTAAGAGGTTACAAAGAGTTTTAGATATAGCACTGAAATTTCTTATGAACCTCCTATAAAATCCAGCATGCCCTAAGAATGAACGAACCTCTTTAACTGTTTTTGGTGGAGGCAAATGGGAAATTAATTCCACTTTTGCTTTATCCCCTTCAATTCCTTTAGAAGACACCACATGACCTAAAACAATTCCTGAAGTGACCATATAATGACATTTTTCCCAATTCAAAATAAGACCTTTTTCTACACACCTTTTTAGGACTTTTTCAAATTTTCAAGACAATTATCAAAAGAGTTTCCAAAGACAGTTAAATCATCCATGAAAACTTCTAAACAATGCTCAACCATGTCACTGACAATGCTTAACATGCATCTTTGAAAAGTGGCTGGGGCATTACAAAGTCCAAAAGGCATTCTCCTAATGCAAAAGTGACAAAGGGGCACGTGAATGTGGTCTTTTCTTGGTCTTCAAGTGCAATGGGGATTTGATAGTAGCCTGAGTATCCATCAAGAAAGCAGTAGTAGGGGTTTCCTACTACTCTTTCAAGAATTTGGTCAAGGAAGGGTAAGGGAAAATGGTCTTTTCTAGTGACAGCATTTAATTTTCTATAATCAATGCACATCCTCCAACTAGATGAGACACGAGTTGGCAATGATTCCCCCTTTTCATTTTTAACAACTGTAATGCCAGATTTTTTAGGTACTACTTGTGTAGGGCTTGCCCACTTACTATCAGAAATAGGATAGATAATTCCCACATCAAGTAGTTTGAGAACTTCAGCCCTAATGACCTCTTTCATGTGTGGATTTAATCTTCTTTGAGGTTGTTGAGATGTTTTGGTATTTCCCTCTAAATGTATTCTATGTGTGCAAATTAAAGGGTTAATGCCTTTTATATCTTTTAAAGTCCACCCAATTGCATTTTTATGCCTTTTAAGCACTTCTATCAACTTACCTTGTTGCTCGCATGTGAGAGATGAAGAAATTACCATCGGATATGTCTGATTCTCCCCAAGATATGCATATTTCAGTTCTTCAGGTAAGGGTTTCAATTCTAACTTGGGAGCTTCCTCTTCCTTGTTTTCATTCATTTGCCCCAATTCTTCAAATCTTGATTTTGAGCCTTTTTCCAACCCCTGTGCACAATCCAGTAAAGAACACATATCAGAAATATCATGTTCTAGTTCTATACTTGATTCTAACGAATTCACTAAACAAGTTTCCAAAGGGTCAGAAGAACTCCCTTTTTGGATGTGATCTTCCACAATAGATTCGATCATATTAGCCTCCTCAATTTCATTTTCTTCTTCATGTGGTTGTTTGCACATATTGAAAACATTAAGTTCCAATGTCATGTTCCCAAAAGATAGCTTCATGACTCCATTCCTGCAATTAATCAAAGCATTAGAGGTAGCTAGAAATGGACGCCCTAAAATGACAGGAATTGAATTACATACTTCCACTGGTTGTGTGTCCAAGACAATAAAATCCACTGGGTAAATGAATTTATCGACTTGAACTAACACATCTTCTACTACTCCTCTTGGTACTTTAATTGATCTATCAGCAAGCAAAAGAGTCACAGAAGTCGGTTTTAACTCACCTAGATTGAGTTTCTGAAAAACCGAATATGGAAGCAAATTCACACTAGCACCAAGATCAAGTAAAGCTTGTTTAATTTTATGGTCTCCAATAACACATGAAATTGTAGGACAACCTGGATCCTTATATTTCACTGTATTATTGTTTTGAAGAATAGCACTTACTTGCTCGACTAGAAAGGCCTTCTTTTTCACATTCAGTTTTCTTTTCACAGTGCACAAGTCTTTCAAAAATTTTGCATCAGAAGGTACTTGTTTGATCACATCAAGCAAAGGAATGTTGACCTTTAGCTGTTTGAAAATTTCAAAGATTTCAGAATTGTGAGTTGGCTTCTTTTGTGTAGCTAATGCTTGAAGATATGGAGGCACAGATGAGGATTTGGTTTCCTCTTCGCTAGGTGTTGGTCTGGCAACCTCTTCCTGCCCTTTAGAGATCGATTCTTCTTCTTTCTCACAAGGGTTAGGAATATGTTTTGCAACAACCTTACCATTGCGAAGGGTCATGACTGACTTGGCTTGGTCAAAATAATGGTTATTTGAACTCCCTGCATTTGAGTTAGATTGATCTTTGGGGTTTTGCAATGGTTGAGAAGGAAATTTTCCCTTCTCTTGGATGCTAAATGTCGATGCAAATTTTGCAAGAGTTTCTGACAAATTTGCTAATGTTTGAGCAGTTTGACTATTGAAAGTCTCTTGCTTTGTAATGAATGAATGCAATGTCTCTTCAAAGTCATTCTTAGGAGGAGGAGCATATGCATGATCATGAGAATTTTGAAAATTTTGTCGTGTTTGAAAAGGGACTTGTGAAGATTGTGCATGATTATCATTTTTTCCAGCTAAAATTTTGGATGATTTCTCCAACCAGGATTGTAGGTTTGTGAATATGGATTGTGATTTGGCCTTTTGAAATTGTTCAAGGCATTGGCTTCTTCATGGAGACGTTCCCTAAAGGCAGGCAAAGTTGGGCAATCATCAGTAGAATGGTCATTGTCATCACAAATGTTACAGACATTTTCTTGAATAGACTTCAATTGACCACTCTTTTTCATCTCTAAAGCCTTGACTTTTCTAGCTTGGGATGCAAATTTGGCTTGAAGGTCATGGTCTTCCCTAAGGTTGTAAATGCCTCTATTGGATGTTGAGGTTGGGGCCTTGCCTGGTACCTCATAGGTGCCAGCAGTATCCCAATTTTGTGCCTTTTCTGCCAAGGAATCTAGGAAGTCAAGTGCTTCCTCAGGGTCTTTTTCTTTAAATTCTCCATTACACATTAATTCAACTAGTTGCCTATCTTGAGGTGTTAACCCTTCATAGAAGTGTGCAACTATTCTCCAAGTTTCAAACCCATGGTGAGGACAGGTATTAAGTAGTTCCTTATACCTATCCCAACCTTGGTAAAGGGTTTCCATTGTTTTTGAGAGAAATCAGAAATTTGTCTTTTAAGAGAATTTGTTCTATGGGTAGGAAAAAAATTTTTCAAAAATTGTTGTTTCATCTCATCCCATGAACTGATAGAATTCGACCTCAAATTTTGTAACCATGTTCTAGCTTTATCTTTTAAAGAAAAAAGAAAAAGCTTTAATCTAATGGTGTTTATGCTACAATTTGGGTCAGTGTAGGAGCTACATACCTCTTCAAAGAGTTTTCAAGTGCGAATATGGGTTCTCCATGTCAAGGCCATGAAAAGTGGGTAGAAGTCGAACAAAACTTGGTTTGAAATTGAAATGGATTGAATCTGGAGGAGAAACTACACAAGATGGTGCACTAGTCCTTACCGGATTCATGTAGTCTTTGAGGGTTCTTCGTTGGTTTTGATCATTTTGTTGCGAACGGTTGTCCCCTTCATCCGTGAATATTTCCTCATGATTGTCGACCATGTTTTCTAAGAAAGATGATGTTTTTCTAACAAGTCTACCACTAGATGTTCGTGACCAAATTTTCATGCAAGAAAGAGAGAAGAAGGGAGAGGAAAAGATGAACACTCAAAAAAATAAAAAATTTAGATCTAAGATGAGAAAAGAGAATACTTACAATTTTGCACGCCAATTTTTACCTTCCCCGGCAACGGCGCCAAAAACTTGACACATCCGAAAAGGATTGTCTCCCAAGTATAGGAGTGTCGAAGTAATAATCCCGGTGAGACCGAGGTCGATCCATGAGGAAGGGGATTTTAGCGTTACAAATTATAAGATAAGCAAATATGATATGAATAATTCAAAGAAATGACAAGATAATATCAATAAATATGTAAGATGATAGGCGATATTGCCGACCATTCAAATATACAACAAAAAGCAAGAGGAGGTAAAACCATCCATGGAAATAGGTGGTATAACCAACCATAGTAAATTAAAGAACAATTTCATAAGGTGGTAGAACCTACCATAGTAAATAAAATAAAAAGTTCATAAACAATAGAATAATTAAAATACAAGAGGAATTAACACAATAACAATGAAGGCTAAGGTTAGGGGATCCGCCCTTGATATTTCAAATAAGGATAATTATCCCATTTTAGTTATATGAATTATATTTGTTTCATTACCAATATTTATACCACTTCTTGTAAGTGGGTTCAAGCATCCAATGTGTCAATCACCATATATCTACAACAAATCAAGGTTCCTAACTAGACTTATGCCGGTAAGGAAGAACCATACGATGTCTAGGAAGGATCCAAGCATTTGATGTGCCAATGATTGTCTACAATGGATCAAGATCTCCACCTTACGAGTGGTGTCAAGATTGATTAAGAAATTAAATATAAATCATATTGAATAAACATTATAAGATTAAGATTATTAAGCACATATTAAGGGTTAGAGAATCCTTATTCTCATATCAAGGGTTTCACCCTTTCACCTTAGCAAAAGAGAAATTAGAAGAACATTATAATAGAAAGAAAATAAAATGCAAGAAAAAGGAAATTCATTAATAACATAAACACACAAAACACAATACAAGATCCTAGCCAAAGCCAAAATGTTCCAGCCAAGGCCAAGATGCCCTAATGGGTCACAAGGCACCTCTATTTATAGATACATCCAGGGGCAGACTTGTCAAATTATAATGGCATAATTGTCAAATATTAGTTGTAAATATCTTTGACAATTGGGATCATTAGGCACCAACTTTGAGCATCAATTTTGACATTGAAATATTGAGAATTTTAATCACATGTCTTCATGAAAGTTGTAGATAGTTCTCTCAGATTTTTAGAACATATTGATTTGCACAATTTGGATATGTATTTTGAGAGATACGGTTCAAATACTAAGGTCTGGTCAGACTGGGCAGAGACTGTAGATGGGTTCACTTCAAGCCCAATTTTGGTTTACTAAGAGCCCGAATTTGATGATACTTGTGAAATGCAATCTTGTAGACAATTGAATCAGCTTTCCAAAACATTAAGAATTGCACCATTCTAGTCTATAAATAGAGAGTTATACCCATTTTACCAAACCTGTAACAAAACCAAAATTAAGAGGAAGTTAATTCTAAAGATGCAAAGACTACAAATATGCTTAAGTTAAGGAATTTAATGACACTATTAATGCAATATGATGAACTAAGCTCTTATTAAACATACATATTTAAGTGTTCATCAGTATAAAAAGTATATGTAGCGTATAGGTAGAGTTTAGACTCCTACCCTTACCCTACCTATACCCTTTATAGTCTAATTTTTCATAACCTTAACCTACCCATACCCTTAAAAGTGATATCCATACCCTCCCCATTACGGTATGGGTACGTAGGTACGTGGGTATGTAGATAAAATTATCATCCCTAAGAGAGTCATTTAAGGTTTATCATTAAAAAAAGAGTTGTTCCATTTAACTCTCATTTTCTAACATTTAAACCCCTACTTCTAAATTCACACCTTACAATTAAAGTTTACATATTATTTCTTCTAACTGATATAAAAAATAAATAAACAAATGATTTAAAGGAAACTCTATAGTACTAAATTAGTTACTAAAAAAAACAAAAATAAAACAAAACTACACATTTGATTTATATTTTAAAGTGAAACAAAAAACTTGTCTTAAAAGTAAATAAAAAAGAAAAGCAATCTTTAAGATCTTTAACTATATTCAAAGTAGAAATAATTATATCATATTTTTTATTAAAATAAAAAAGTACAATTATTAAATAAACTAGAAAAGAAAAATACAACTAGGGTTTTTAGTAGAAAAAGTGAAAAGAAAATTATAACATTAATTTAAAACATATTAATACTATATATTTATTTAATCTATTAATTTTGAGGGGCGGGGTAAAATTCATAAATTCCATCCCCTCCCATATAATTATGGGTTATAAATTTTAAACCCATACTCACCCATGGACCCACGCCTATTTTTTTCCCCCAGATTCCCGCGGGCCTTTTATTTGTGGGTTGTTTTGACATCGCTGTCACTAAATGATCCCAATTAATAGAAGGCATGTAATGAGAGAGTTTAAGGGTGGCAATGGGTAGAGTAAGATAAAGTATAACAGTATCCATATGCTACCCTTAGTAAAAAATTGATATCCATATCCTTTAAGGGTATTAAGTTTTATATTCATACCTTACCCATATTCATTAATGAAAGCCCGTACTATACCCATTTATAAAAGGGTTCCCATAGGGTCTGATGACAAATAATGCTAATAATTCAATTGTATTGAACAAAGTCCAAACATGACTCAAAAATCTAACTAACAAAAGAAAAAACAATTCATGATCTTCTTTTTGCAATTTATCCTAAAAGCAATTAACCAAAAAATAAATAAATAAAAGAACCATTAAAAAAAGTAATGCTAAAACCCTTCAAGATCTTCTTCTCACAATCATCAATCATGATTTTGACCCCAATTCGACAACTCCTATAATATCAAATGATGAAACAATAATTAAGTTTAGTATTAAATATATTTTAAGTTATGTTAAAATGATAGAGTTTTTTTATGCTTTATGCATTAAACTTTTTATACTTTATTTAATTATTATTACTACTTTATTTAATAGGATATTTAAAAGGTATAAAAAGTATGTGTGGTATAGGTAGGGTTTAGACTTATAACTATACCCTACCCATACCCTACCTATACCCTTTATAGTCTAATTTTTCATAACTTTAACATACTCAAATCTATAAAAGTGATATCCATACCCTTCTCATTAGGGTATGAGTACGCAGGTACGTAGGTACGTAGATAAAATTATCATCCCTAAGAGAGTCATTTAAGGTTTATCATTAAAAAAAAAAAGAGTTGCTCCATTTAGCTCTCATTTTCTAACTCTTAAACCCTTACTTCTAAATTGACACCTTTACAAATTTTAAATTCATATTAATGTCTTCATAGACCCCAATCAATTCCCATGTTACCCTTTAATTAGATTTTGTTAAACTTTGCAGTCAATAAATAATGTGATAGCAGAACTTTAATTTAGATGTGGTAGGAACAATGTGAAAAAAAAAAAAAGATAACAAAAAACAAAAAAGTTCCTTTTGATTAATAATTACATCCTATTTAATTAATATGCAGAAGCAATTATCTACAACTTGGGAATCCTAGATCTTCCCGTACTTATGTATTTGGATTTTTTAAAAACCTGTTGCTGGAAAAGAAGATAAAACTATGCAATTAAAAGAAAAAGTAAAATATATCACGTACCCTCTCCCTCTCTAGGTATCAATCCGTCTTGGAATACTTTTTTTTTTTTTTTTAACACAGACATTTTCGTGACAACAAACACAGCAAACTGGAAATTATAGGACCAATAAGTTGGGTAATTTAGTAATTTCATTTAAATAAACTATTAAAAAAATAGGGTCTAATAAGTTAGAAAATGGAGATCTAACAAAACTACTCTTAAAAAAAAATAAATGCTCCTCAAACAAAAATATTTACAGCTCGTGAGTTCTTTTTAACGACATCCTTGAGGTTTTCAAAATTGACAATGGAAACCAACTTTTAAATTCCATCAAACACCACCCTAACGGATGAATTCTGTTAAAAAAATTTTAAAAGAGAAGAACGAAATAGGAAATTGAGCTAACACACTTGCTGTAGCGAAATCTCCTGAAAGGCTCTTGGTATTTTCTTTGAGCGAGCTTGTGAAGTTAGGCAAAAAGAGGTGATACGCGTTCTTCAGAAAATCCTCACTCTTGCTTTCGTGGAAAACGGGGTAAGCTGCAAGACAGTCACAGCCGGAAGTTTTAGTAAATATAAGAATTTTTTTTTTAATGCATTTGTTTGTTCTGTTATTGTTTTAATTTTAAGAAGCTCATGCATCTCTGTAGATTGCTCAAGAGTTAAGTAGAGGATATTCAAATCAGAAAAAGAATATCTTACATTTACATAAAATTTTATAACTTTTATAAATTTTTGTCATAACAACTTCTTTTAGAACATATTCTTTTAGAACATATTCTTGGTCACAATTGTTTTGGTAGCAATTCATTACAATTATATTTAATCATTAAATTATATTTAATCATTAACATTGATGACAACCTTCCTTGTTTAAAGATGGAGGACGAGGACTATTGAAACTAAATTTAGGCTGTCTTTACCTCTGCCTGATTTATTCATATTTACCATTATTATTATTGTTATAATTGTTATTTATGGTATTTGCTAGGTCTGAATCTATGCTTGCAGAGATATTACCCAAGATATTATGTCAAAATTGAAAGATATGTCCTTGAATAACAGCAAGCACTTGATTGGAGTAGGATCGATCAAGTATCCGAAAAATTGAATCCTCACTATGTATTGAGTCGAATGATGTTTATGTGGCTGGAATTTGGGGCATTGGTGGTATAGGCAAGACAACTATTGCTGGTGCTATATTCAACAAAATTTTAAGTCAATTTGAAGGTTCTTACTTTGCTCAAAATGTTAGGGAAGAGTCAGAGAAACCTACTGGACTAACTCATTTACAAGAAAAATTTCTTTCAACTATTTTACAGGTTTATAGAAGTCTGTGCTTAGGTACTCCAAATATAATTAACAACTTCATAAAAATTAGGCTTCCCAATAAGAGGGTTTTTGACGATATTACGTGTTCAGAACAAATATAAGAATTAATTGGGGATCATAAAATTATGGGTTCAGGTAGTCAAACAATTATAACAACAAGAGATAAACAAGTGCTTGAAAATTGTGAAGTGGATCAAATACACATGCTTAAGGGCTTACATTATGAAGATGCTCTTAAGCTTTTTAGTCGATACGCCTTTAGACAAAACCATCCCAAGGCCGGTTACAGGGAACTGTCAGATAAGATAGTACGATATGCTAAAGGTTTTCCTTTAGCACTTAGAGTTTTAGGTTCCATTCTACTTGGCAAGACAAAACAAGAGCGGGAAAGTGCAGTGCATAAATTTGAAAAATCTTGTCATAAGGATATTCAAAGGGTGCTGAGAATAAGTTATGATGGACTACATGATGAAGAGAAGAATATTTTTTTAGATATTACATGTTTCTTCAATGGGTGGGATAGATATCTTGTAAAAGATATCTTGGATGCCTGTAGCTTCTCTGTAAATATGGGATATGTGTTCTCATTGACAAGTCTCTGAGAAATGTATCACACAACATCATAACAATGCATGCTTTGCTTCAAAAAATGGGTAGAGAAATTGTTAGACAAGAATCCATAATTGATCCTAGAAAACGTAACCGATTGTGGCATCCTAAGGATATAAATCATGTATTGACAAAAAATTATGGTGAGATCTTAAGGCATTAACTGCCATTATATATCCATACATACATGTATATATGTATGTATCTGTGTAAGTATACATGTTTATGCTAATTTTTCAGCTTTTGATTGTATCAGGGGGACTGAAGCAGTTCAAGGCATATGCTTTGACGTGTCTAAATTACCCAAAGGTGTGCACCTATATCCACATGCTTTTGCTAGGATGCATATCTTAAGATTCTTTGATTTTTATTGCTCAGCCGAAGACTTTCAGTCATATCACTCATGCAACTTCTTCAATTTATGTTGCTCATGTTACTTGATTGGCTCATATTGATCATGCAACGAAGAGAATTATAATAAGGTGCATGCATTTCAAGGCCTCCAATTTGTTTCCACCGATCTGACATACTCTCGGTGGCATGGATATACATTGAAATCATTATTGTCAAGTTTTTGTCCAAACAATCTTGTTGCACTTGTCATGCCTCAAAGCAACATTGAAGAACTTTGGAATGGTGTCCAGGTATATATACTATGAATTTATTTGGTAATCTTTATCCATAGTAAATTTCTATTGTCACTTGCAGATATTGCTGATAATTATTAATTTATGTTTGCCTTTTTCTTTTTCTTTTTTTAAAGTACGGCATCTTCAGAGCTTAAAACCTCAACCACTCAGAGCACCTAACTAAAATCCCAGATCTCTCGTTGATTCCAAATCTTGAGACCTTGATTCTAGAAAGTTGTACAAGTTTGATCGAGATTCCCCCATCTATTGAGAATCTTAATAAGCTTGTTATTCTATATTTAAGAGGTTGCAAAAGCCTTGGCAGTGTATCAACTAGTATTCAATCAGAATCGCTTGAAGATATTATTCTTTCTGGTTGCTCAAATCTTGGCAAGGCTCCGAAGATTTTCTCAAGTAACTTGGAAAGACTAGATTTAGCTGGAATAACAATAAGAGAACTGCCCTCAATTGGAAATATATCTAGTCTAAAAGAGTTAATTATTGAAGGTTGTGATCAACTTATGTCCATCGCATGGGACTTCAGTGAGATGACATCTCTTCAGGTTCTTGATTCCAGTAAATGCCAAAAGCTTGAAAGTATTCCAGATTTTGGAAATCTAAAAGATTTGGTAAGCCTCAAATTTGACAATACTGCCATAAGAGAAATACCATCATCCATCATAAGTTTGAACAAACTTCATACATTATCCTTACAAGAATGCAAATGTCAGGAGTTAGGGGCTCTGGTATTACCCAATTTATCGGGATTGAGCTTTTTGAATGTCCTAGATCTTTCTGATTGTCAGATTGCAATGTTCCTGGTAGTCTGGGCCAGTTATCCCCGTTAGAATGGTTATCTCTAAGTGGAAACAATATTGAAAGCATACCAACAAACATAAAAGACCTTTCTAAATTGTTTTTTCTAGACTTAAACTATTGTGAGAGCCTTCAATCCATACCTGAACTTCCTAATGGAAGCATACAATTGCACATCGTTGGAGGCAGTATCAAGTTTATCATTTTTCTTCTCATCCATGTCAGTTGAAGAAAAAGTTAAATTTGCCAATTGTTTCAAAATGGACCTGAATGTTGGGATGCAATGCAAACTCAGAACAGAATTTGGGAGAAAAATTACTTGTATTAACAGAGAAAATCAATATATAAGAATTATACAAAAACTCCCCTAAATTTCCTGGAGCGCTCCTGGATCTCTCTCTAAACTCTCTGGTTTAGACTCTGGACTCTCTCTGGAATCTCTCTAATGCATAAACAAGGCAGAATTCGTCCCATATTTATAGGGAAAATTCTGCACACAATTTCAAATCAATTTGGCTACTACCTTTGACTTTCAAAATTGGAGGTGCCTAACTAATTTGACTATCAATGCATTCACATGGGAGGGATTCTGGAAGCCATGTATGTCATGCATGAGCTCAGCAGAATTCTAGAACTCATACATGTCATGCATGATCTCATCAATTCTCCCCCTCCATCCCATGTGAAAGGGAGTAACAACAAAAGTAATTAGACAGCTTCTAATCCAACTATGTCTCTGCATAGTTCTAGCTTGTCTCTGGTGACCACTTTTGTTAACATGTCGGCTGGATTCTCTTTAGTATGGATCTTCACTAGTTTCAACAGTTGCTTGTCCATCACCTCTCGTATCCAATGATAGCGGATGTCGATATGCTTCGTTCGAGAATGGTACACTGAATTCTTGCTCAAATCCAGAGCACTTTGACTGTCACAGTGTACTTTGTACTCATTTTGCTCGATCCCAAGTTCTTGGAGAAACCGCTTCAGCCACAACATTTCTTTTCCAGCTTCCGCTGCGGCAATGTATTCTGCCTCTGTCGTGGATAGCGCAACACACTTCTGTAGTCTTGACTGCCATGATACAGCTCCCCCTGCAAAAGTGTAAACAAAACCTGATGTAGATTTCCTACTGTCAGGATCTCCAGCCATATCTGAATCTGTATAGCCTTCCAAGATTGGATCAGCTCCCCCGTAACACAAGCATATCTTCGAAGTACCTTTAAGGTATCTGAGAATCCACTTGACTGCCTCCCAATGTTCTTTCCCTGGATTGGAAAGAAATCTGCTCACGACTCCTACAGCATGAGCAATATCTGGCCTAGTACACACCATTGCATACATCAAACTTCCTACAGCAGAAGAATAGGGCACCGATGCCATGTCCTCTATCTCTTTCTTGGATGAGGGACATGATCTCTTGCTGAGCTTGAAGTGGTTAGCCAGTGGTACACTAACTGGCTTAGCACTATCCATGTTGAACCTATGAATCACCCGTTCAACATATTTCTCCTGAGACAGCCATAATTTCTTTTGTTTCCTGTCTCGACGAATGTGCATCCCCAAGATTTGCTGAGCTGGTCCCAAGTCCTTCATATCGAAGGTTTTTGATAGTTCATTCTTCAGCTGCTTTATTCTTGTTGCATCTTTTCCGACGATCAACATGTCGTCCACATATAGCATGAGTGCAACAAAGTCTCCACCTGGAAGTTTCTGAAAGTAGACGCATTGGTCTGCAGCGGTTCTTTTGTACCCATGACTCACCATGAAAGAGTCAAACTTCTTGTACCATTGCCTTGGTGCTTGTTTGAGGCCATACAAGCTCTTTTTGAGCTTGCACACGAGGTGTTCTTTTTCTTGAACCTCGAACCCTTCTGGCTGCTCCATGTAGATTTCTTCATGCAAGTCTCCATGAAGAAATGCTGTCTTCACATCCATCTGTTCAAGCTCCAAATCAAGACTTGCGGTCAATCCGAGGATGAGGCGGATTGAGGACATTTTTACTACCGGTGAAAAAATCTCGTCAAAGTCAATTCCTTTCTTCTGAAGGAATCCTTTTACCACCAATCGGGCTTTATGCTTCATCACCTTTCCTGTTCCATCTTTCTTGAGCTTGAATACCCACTTGTTCTTCAGTGCCTTCTTTCCGTCTGGGAGCTCGACCAGTTCATAAGTTTTGTTCTTCTCTAGAGAATTCATCTCATCTCGCATTGCATGCAGCCATCGTTCTTTGTCTGGATGAGATAAAGCTTCATGAAAGCTTTCTGGCTCCCCCTCATCAGTAAGCAGTGTGTACTCTGATTTCGGATATCTCCTCGACGGAATCCGACCTCGCTCAGATCGTCGTAGCTGAGGTTCTTCATTTCCAGGAGGTACAGCAGCTTCTATAGGTGATTGTGGCTCCCCCGGCTCAGCAATCTCTTCATTTTCTTCCTCCTGATCTGCTTCTGGAACTTCTTCTGGTACCTCATCATTTCTTATAGCATTTGGTGTTGGGGTAGAATCTGCAACAATATCTGGGGCACTGCTAGTGGGATTTGTAGATATTGTTGTCTTTTCAACGTCTTCATATGTTTGGTCTTCGTGAAATACCACATCTCTGCTCCGGATGACTTTCTTTTCTTTGGGATCCCATAATCTGTATCCGAATTCTTCATCTCCATAACCGATGAAGATACATGGAACAGTTCTTGCATCGAGCTTCTGTCTGAGCTCCTTGGATACATGTACGAAGGCTAAACAACCAAACACTTTCAAATGATTATAGGAGGGCTTTTTATTAGACCATACCTTTTCTGGAATCTCGAAGTTCAGTGGTGCCGATGGTGCTCTGTTGATTAAGTAACAGGCGGTGCGAACTGCCTCCCCCCAGAATGGCTTGGGTAACTTAGCCAATCTGAGCATGCTTCTGACTCGTTCCATGATGGTTCGATTCATCCTCTCGGCCACTCCATTGTGTTGTGGTGTGCGTGGGACTGTTCTTTCATGTCGAATGCCATATCTTCGACAGTAGGCATTGAACTCTCTGGAGGTATACTCGCCTCCGTTATCTGATCGAAGGCATTTTAATTTCTTACCCGTTTCACGTTCTACCATGGCGTGAAACTCTTTGAACTTCTCCAGAACTTCATCCTTCGTCCTGAGGAAATACACCCACACTTTCCGAGATGCATCATCAATAAAGGTCAAGAAATACCTTTTACCGCCTAAGGACTCGACTTCGAGAGGTCCGCATACATCACTGTGTACTAGCTCCAACAGCTTTGTTTTCTTCACTGATGAGGAGCTGAATGACACCCTCCGTTGTTTCCCGTACAAACAATAGTCGCAAGGATGAGACGCTGCATCCTTGGAAACAGTGATCAGCTTCTTTTTCTGAAGAGTTGATAAACCCTTTTCACCCATGTGACCGAGCCTTTTATGCCATAAATCTAGAGGTACCATGTGCTCTGCTACATGAAGGCTCTCTCCGTTTATCTTTACATGAGTCCTGTAAAGATTGTCACATAATTTACCTCGAGCAACCACCATGACCCCTTTCAACATCTTCCATGTACCGTTGGTGAAGCAGCTCTCATAACCTTGCTGATCAAAGGCTTTTACCGAGAGCAAGTTGAGTCGAAGATCTGGCACATGACGAACGTCCTTCAAAGTTATTTTGCATCCGACGTTCGTTTGGAATTGAATATCACCAATTCCCATGATTTTGGCGGTGCTGTTGTTTCCCATCTTCACTATCCCAAAGTCTCCTGCTTTGTACGTGGTGAAGATCTCTCTGCAAGGAGTGACGTGGCAGGAAGCTGCTGTGTCAATTACCCATTCTACTCCTTGGTCTGCTGTGTGGAAGCACGTCTCTTCCGCACAAATGGTCACATCTTCTACAACGGTAACTCGTGGCTCGTCGCTACTTTGTGCTTGTGAACTCTCCTGGTTCTGCTTCTGAAAACTGCGACAGTTTTTCTTCATGTGACCCTCTTTGCCACAGTGATAGCATTTGTAGGTGGGTCTCCGCCCATCTGTTGATCTGCCCCTTCTATTTGTTGATCTTCCTCTGCTTTTGCTTCTACCTCTTCTCCAGTCTTCACCTCGAGACTGTCTTCCTCGATTCTCCATGATGTAGGCTTCATCTTGATTGGCGCCTGCATCTTTTCTTCTGCCTCCTCGTTCATCAAGGCATCCTTAACCATTGATAGGGTAAGTTTGCCTCCGGGTGCTGAATTACTGATGGAGACCACTAACGTCTCCCATGAATCTGGAAGGGAACTGAGAAGTAGAAGTGCTTGTTCTTCGTCTCCAAGCTGTAACTCGACTGCTGTCAACTGATTCACCAAGTTCTGGAACTCACTTGTATGTTCTGCTACAGGAGTTCCGCTCCGCAACTTCAAGTTCACAAGCCGTCTCATCAGGATGGCTTTGTTCCGTGCTAACTTGGCTTGATACATACTCTCTAATTTTTTCCATAGAGTATATGCATCTGTTTCTTTGGCTACATGATGGAAGACACTATGATCGATCCATTGTCTGATCTGACCGATACATTTTCTGTTAATTTTCTTCCACTCTGCCTCTTTTTCTGTCTCAGGTCTCTGCCCTTCAAATTCTATAGGGTCATATAGATCCTTACAACTAAGGAGATCCTCCATCCTGGGCCTCTATAGTGTGTAATTTGTAGCAGTCAATTTTATCATGGCTCCGGATGATTCTTCCATTTTAGAATAATTAATTCACTAAAATAAAAATTGAATTTTAAAAATCTGAGCCCACCGTTACGTCCGGAACGGTCAAATTAGGTGGAATAGCCTCTTCTGGGGCTCAAAAATTCTTTTTATACAATAAATACTAAGTTTGGAAACTTTAAGGACTAAACTGAAATTTCTTAGGGGCTAAACTGAAATTTCAGAAACTAAAAGGGGGCACAATTCATTCACCAGAACTACAGGGGCCAAACTGATATTTCTTAGGGACTGAAATGTAAATTTCATAAACTCAGGGGGTCAAAATATAATTACCCAGAAATACAGGGGCCAAAACGAAATTTTCCAACGATTTGCTGACGTGCAGATGGGGTCCACAGTGCTGACGTGGCTCTGACGTGGCGAAACGTGTCAGGTGACGTGGCAAGATGACGTGGCTTCGTTAACGTGGCGATCTGCTGACGCGGTATGCTGACGTGGCGAAAAGTGCGCTGACGTGGCGATGACGTGGTCGTCTTCTTCCTTGGGATAGCACGTGCGGCGCATGTGGCGAGTGAGGACCACTCGCAGTTCAGGCAGACGGCGCGTGCAGCGCGTGCGGCTTCTCTGGTTGTCGGTTTGGTCGCCGGAAAATTGCAGAATGATCGTCACGACGTCACGAACATACAGAACACTTCAAATTCGAAATTCGATGACTTTCCGAAAAATCGAAATTTTCCAGAAACAGGGGACAAATTTTCTCTGAATATTTTCTCTCTGTTCTGACGTTCCAGGAGCTCAACGAGGCTCTGATACCACTTGTTGGGATGCAATGCAAACTCAGAACAGAATTTGGGAGAAAAATTACTTGTATTAACAGAGAAAATCAATATACAAGAATTATACAAAAACTCCCCTAAATTTCCTGGAGCTCTCCTGGCTCTTTCTCTAAACTCTTTGGTTTATACTCTGGACTCTCTCTGGAATCTCTCTAATGCATAAACAAGGCAGAATTCGTCCCATATTTATAGGGAAAATTCTGCACACAATTTCAAATCAATTTGGCTACTACCTTTGACTTTCAAAATTGGAGGTGCCTAACTAATTTGACTATCAATGCATTCACATGGAAGGGATTCTGGAAGTCATGCATGTCATGCATGAGCTCAGCAGAATTCTAGAACTCATGCATATCATGCATGATCTCATCACTGAATGCTCTCAAAGACCAAGAAGAACATGCTCTGCAGCAAATTCAACATAAGGTTTCTCTGAACCTCTCTAATTTTTATTTTTTTTTTCTTTGGAAAAAAAAAAAACAGAGAAAGAGAGAGAGAGAGAGAGAGAGAGAATAATCTGATAAATTTTTCTTTTTGAAGTGATGATTTTCTTTGGTACAGGAATTTTCTCGGAGACTTAATGGTACTATCTCTTTCCCTGGAAACGAGGTTCCAGAGTGGTTTAGCTTCCGAAGTGTGGCATCTTCTATAACTCCAAAGCTGCCATCAGGTTGGATAAATGAGGACTTTTTTGGTTTTTATGTGTGTTGTTATAGCATTTCAAGAACATCATAATGTTAGTGGGAATTTCACCATATGCTGCGTGTGTACAACTAGACCCAAAGATGGTAAGATGGAAGCGCGCCGTGGCTGTCTCTGTCTGGGAATCTGAAAGCAATAATGATGGACCACATTTTCAGTTGGATCATGTATTCCTGAGGTATGATTTCCGGACATGTAAGCCAGTTCATGTGTGGGGTCCGCTGCATGATGATACTAAAGTGTCAGTTGAATTCCATGTTGAGGATTCTGATGGTTGAAGGATAGACCATTTCAAGGTGAAAAAGTGTGAGATTCATTTATTGTACATAAAGAATTGTGGAAAACGAGCAATGGAAGGATCCAGCAGGGGATTTGACGTTTTAGATGTGAAGGAAGACAAAAAGAGGAACTACAACACTCTTAAGAGGTTGAGAGTTTCCAAATAAGATGTAAGTCTTATTTTACTTGGTTACTTAATGCGCATTTAGCTCAAATGATTTAGGCCATGTTGCTATTTATTCTTTACAAATTAAGTAATGTTTCATTTTGCTGAACTCATCGGTTATGTAATTCACTGCACAAAGAGATGAATGATTTGTTTTTGCTTCCCTGAATTATTTTTAATCTTTACTTTTAAAACTTCTCCGGGTCTAAACTGCCGCCGAAAGATAAAATAAAAAGGCATACTTTACATAATTTATGATGAAAATATTCCTTTCTAAATCCTGAAATATCATTTACGTATGAATGGAGAAACATGTTTTTTTACGGATATAAATGGTTTATTTCATTTGATTTAGATGTTGACACTATTGGTTGCATCGAGTCCAGCGCAAAACACCGACAAAATCCAAATGATGGGAAACAAGAGCCAGAGCAACAGTAGGTGAAGTGCAAAAAGACAGAAGAAAGGCAAGCAGAAACAGAGACACAGGGGGAGAGGCTTAGGATTCAAAACTTGGTTTTCATCCTCGGATGGTCAGATTAGCTCGGTGTTGGCTCTGGACAATCTACAAATCTCTGGTCCGACTTTCAGTTTAACCTCTGTATTGTGAAGTTTCCAAAACCGAATTCTTAGACACCAGACTTGGTTCTTTTTGCCACACTGCTTTTGGAGTCGACTTTTGGTGACTATGCTGTATTGGAAACCAAGATATTATTATATCAATGAGGTGATGGCTTCCAATCCTGAAGAGTTCAACTTGGTGTAATTCAGTCTTTTGATACTTAAATTAAAAAGAAAAAGAAAAAGAAAACCTAGCGCCTTTATTGTGGATGAATATTCTTTAGCTTGTTGATTAATTATAGATTGTTGCTTGTGTTGTATTCCGGTAACCTATTATATTTTCATCATACAAAGAGGCAGGAAGGCTCTTTATTGCACATTATATTAACAAAAAACATATTTTCTTTTCTTTTCGTTTCGGTTTTTTTTTTTTTTTCATTAGCTAAATAGCAATGTAGATAAGAAGGTACGCCTAGATCTATGTACAAACTTTTATATATAAAAAATCTGCTTATGTAAACTAATTTAACATAATATGATTGAAATAAAAAATTTAGAAATTAATAATATTAGTTAAAATTGGGAGCGGAACTAAGGTTTGGATGGGTTGGGCCGTACCTCAACTGAGTTTTGAGAAAAGTGTCAATTTGATATGGAATCTTTGAATTAACTTTATAGCTTTACTTTAAAATAAAATTTCTTATTCTATAACCCACATAAACTTAAGAAAAATAAAATATTTATATAGGAAGAGTTATTTTACATTTTATAACACATTTACAATAAAATTATCCTTCATATGATCTTTATTCTCTTTTATTATTTTGTTGTAAAATATAATTATACCTAAATCTCAATTTATCAAATTATGATTTTCTATTATTTTCTTTTTTTAAAATTTTTAATCTATATATAAAAAAGGAAACATATATACGTTTTTACCTAATACAGTATATGTATACTTTTTGACAACAAAGTGATATAAGTTGTATATTGCATAACGATATAAGTTGCATTATTTAACCATTAGGCCTGCCTGTCTACGATATATTAAAAAATGCCCTACAATCAAATCTGTGATAACAAATTATATAATAATATTAGTTAATATCATGTGATTCAAGGTACAATACATTTGTTAGATGTTACACCACCTAACTTCATATGATACCTAAATTTCTTAAAACTTTACTTTCTTGGATAATAAAATCTTATAACCCTTTTTCCATTTCTCAAATTTGTAATGAAAAAAAGATTTCAGCCCTTTGGTTTCGAGATTCAAGGGCTAATTCTGATCTAGCAACATTACTTTTAATCAATAACATAACAATTCCTACAATTAGGCAACCTCTAAAAATATCTAACAAATAATAATAATTGTATTTTAGTCAATACATGTATATACGTACGTACAGGGACGGAGCCAGCTCAAGCCCAGGAGGGGCAACTGCCCTGCTGGGCTTTTAAAAATTCTTGAATGCTATGTATATAAATTTGTAAAATGATTATATTGCCCCTGCTTGTACTATTTATTTACTTTTAGACCCATAATCAAATATGAAGTGTAAAACCCAAGTTAACAAAAAACAAAATTAAAGCCCAATGCAAACAATAATAACTAAAATGTTAGGCCCAGTTCAAATAAAAAAACTAAAGCCCATATGTTATGACAGCCAAATATGAAGTATAAAACCCAAGTTAACAAAAAAAAATTAAAGTCCAATGCAAATAATAACAACTAAAACGTGAGGCCTAGTACAAATACAAACAATTAAAGCCCATATGTTATGACTCTTCTTTAACAAATAAGAAGGGCTTAAAAGATTATATTTTGTCTTTAAAAACAAGTAAAATAAATCTTCATTCTCTCTCCTCCACCTCTAGTCTTCTTCAACACGCCTCAAAGAAAAGCAGTGCACTCCAGGCTCCAGCAGCAACAACCAACGTCCAAGGCTCCAGCAGCAACCACCTCTCTTCATATTTATTATTTATTTAGGAATGCTTTTGATTTATTAGGGATTTTTTGAACTTTTTTATTTTGATTATAAACTTAAAATCTATTGTGTTTATATTTGAATTTATTGGTTAGCATTAGAATAATAGAATTAGACATAAGTCTTATATATGTGTTTAACTATAAATTTATATTTATTAGTTTATTGGAATTAAAAAATTAAAACAAAATGTACATGGTGTTGAGTTTTCACTTCCATTTTCCTATTTATTTCTTATTTTTACTTCTTGATTTATTATGGTTTTTTTCTTGAAATGTTTATTTTGATTATAATCACATAAAGAGTTAAATAAATTTGGGAAGACCAATGGAATAACATGAAATTTGGACCATCATTAGTGCTAAATGTAATTATATTTTTTGACCACCATTTGAAATTTAATTGGACCATCATTGGTTATCTTTGTCATTTGCTTTTATGTTAGCTACTTTGTGATGTAGGACAAGTTAAATATACTTTCAAGATTTTAATTTGTGTTAAAATTGGGATTAATCTTAAGTTATGTGCTTCTTTTTTTTCCTTCTATTTTAAGGTTTTTGAATATAAAAGCCTTTTTGATTGTTATGTTTTGGAAATTTTGAATATGAATTAATAAATATTAGTTTGTCCTTCTAATTTTTTTTTCCATCTTTTTTTTATGTTTCTCTATTTGACTACTTTCTTTCTATCTCTCTTTCTATTTCTCATTCTAACCTTCTATATCTTGTTTAAAATTTTATAATAACAAAAGCAAAGTCATTTTGTTGTTAAACTTTTATTTATTATGCTATTTTATTTAATTTGATGTAGTGATGGAGAAATATTTCAAAAGAAAGTCAACATTACCGCCTCCATTAGAGACAAATCAAGATAGTTCAAATCAAGATGGTCCAAAAAACGATGTGGAAACCATTTTATCTAATCTTCCTATAAACCTTGGTTTACAACCTCGGATTTTAGATTATAATCCAAATATTCGAGATCAAGTTCGAAGGGCATACTTGCAAAAGGGTCCATGTCAACCTAGAGACCATGAGTTTCCTTTCAAAAAATTTGGACAACTATCAAGACAATTTGTTTATTCTTGGTTTGATGAATACCCCGGTTGGTTGGAGTATAGTATAGCAAAGAATGCGGCATTTTGTCTTTATTGTTATCTTTTCAAGCCACAAATGGGTGATCAAGGAGGTGGTGAGTGTTTTGTTGGTGAAGGCTTTTCCAATTGGAAGAAGAAAGAAAAGCTTAGACAACATGTTGGAGGTCCCACTAGTATTCACAATGAAGCTAGGAGAAGTTGTGAAGCATTAATGAATCAAAACCAACATATTGAAACATTTTTCTCCAAGCATTCGGATCAAGCTCGAAGTGAGTATCGAACTCGTTTGATTGCTTCCATTGATTGCATTCGATTTCTTTTAAAACAAGGGCTTGCTTTTCGGGGTAATGATGAATCTGAAGATTCATGCAATCCAGGTAACTTCCTTGAGCTTTTACAATTCCTTGATGATCATAATAAGAATATTAAAGCTGTTACCTTGAAAAATGCTCCTGATAACCTCAAATTGACATCTCCTGAGATTCAAAAAGACATTGTTAAAGCTGTTGCAGTTGAGACCACTAAGGCCATTATTAAAGAAATGGGTGATGCATTGTTTTCCATTTTGGTTGATGAATCTTGGGATATATCAATGAAAGAGCAAATGGCTGTAGTATTACGTTATGTGGATTCGAATGGACTTGTAGTTGAGCGGTTCATAGGAATTAAGCATGTTGCTAGTAGTACTGCTCTTTCACTTAAAGCATCACTGGATAACCTATTTTCAAGGCATGGATTAAGGGTCTCTAGATTGCGTGGGCAAGGTTATGATGGAGCTAGTAATATGAAAGGTGAGATTAATGGTCTTAAAGCATTAATTATGAATGAGAATAGTTGTGCTTATTATATTCATTGTTTCTCTCACCAACTTCAATTACTGTTAGTTGCTGTTGCAAGGAATCATGGTGATGTTGATACTCTTTTTAGTGTTGTTACTAATATTGTGAATGTTGTTGGGGCATCATCTAAACGTCGTGATATTCTTCAAGAGAAACAAGCTATTGAGCTTATCCAAGCACTCAATGATGGTAGTCTTTCAAGTGGGCAAGGATTAAATCGAAAGACTACATTGAAACGTTGTGGTGATACAAGGTGGGGTTCACATTTTGGTACTTTAGTGAGCATAATTCATATGTTTTCAGCGATAATTGATGTACTTGAAATAGTTGCTGATGATGGAGCAAATGATAATAAAAAATATGAAGCAAAGACATTACTAATGTGGATGCAATCATTTGATATTGTGTTTACTCTTCATTTGATGAAAGATATAATGGGTGTCACAAATGAATTGTCACAAGCGTTACAAAGAAGGGATCAAGATATTGTGAATGCGATGATGTTGGATAGATTGTGCAAACAATGGTTGCAAACAATGAGAGAAAGCGGGTGGGATTCTTTGCTTGATGAATTTACTTCTTTTTGTGTCAAGCATTGTGTTCATGTTCCAAAGATGAAGTATGTGTATCTAAATCCAAGGCGATCACAATGCAAAGCTCAAGAAATCACGAACTTGCATCATTATCGTGTTGAGCTATTTTATTCCATTTTAGATATGCAACTTTAAGAGTTGAATAATCGTTTTAATGAGGCTAACACTGAGTTACTTCTTTGTGTGGCATGTCTATGTCCAAATGAATCATTTTTGCTTTTGATAAGAAAAAACTTATACGTTTTGCACACTTTTTTCCTAAAGAATTCTCTACAATAGTCCTTATGGCACTTGAGTTTCAACTTGATACTTATATTATAGATATGCGCTCTAGTGTTGAGTTTTCAGGATTGAAAGGGATTGGTGATCTTGCAAGGCGTATGGTTGACACTAAAAGGGATAAGGTATATCCACTAGTTTACCTGCTTGTGACTTTGGCTTTGATCCTACCTGTTGCTACAGCTACTGTGGAGAGGGTATTTTCAGCTATGAATATTGTGAAGAACCGATTACGAAATCGAATGAATGACCAATGGATGAATGATAGTTTGATTGTATATATAGAGAAATATATAGCTAGTAGTATTGACAATGAAATCATTGTACAACGCTTTCAAAATATGAAAAAGCGTCGTGGACAGTTATAGATTAATAACTATTTTATGAACTTTTATTAAGTATTCATATTTATTACTTGAGAAAAATTCTTATACCTATTGTTCTTTAATTTATTGCCCCTCCTTGGTGAAATTTCTGGCTCCGTCCTTGCGTACGTAGATTGAGGATTTAAGCAATGTGTAAAATAAAAATGAAATGTACTCAATTATCCAATGCTTATTTTTAATGACAACTCTACGATATATTATGTGTGCAATTTAGTTTTGTTCCATGTTATGCAAGACATAAGGGTTATGCTAATGCTTCAATACATCCGGTGTATTCTATACACCCGAAATGTTTTTGTATAAAGTTTTGAGATTTTCTGCATAAAATTCAAAAAATGCATACAAAGTTCGGTAATTCCACAAAAAAGGTTAGAAAAATACTCATGATTTCTGAAGCTTATATTCATTTTTTTGAACCTTACAAAAAAGAATCTCATACTTTATACAAAAAAAAATACTGGGTACATGTTATGCACCCAATGCATCATAGTTTTTCCTCAAACATAATACAATACAATTTAGATCTTTCCAAATGTGGACTTGACCCCGCACTTCCGAGCCCAAGAGCTGAACCAAGACCGTCCCTAGACCTGAGTCCGAGATCCAGCTTAAGCTGAACAATTGACCTTAATTATATCGAATCTGAGACTTGACTTACCATTTGTGTCCCAATTATAGGACCAAGTACAAAGTGGCCATGGAGTATTGTAGCCTCTGGATCACCTATCCAAACCTGATAGTTGGCCCCTAATATGTTAAGCTAGGACCTAATCATGCAAAAAAAATTTCTTTAAGGTTTATTTAAATATTTTTAGAAATTTACTAATAATTTCTTTTTTATTAAAAAATACATTATAATATCACGCCAAACATAATATAATATTTGTAATTAATATTTTCGTACAATGCAATCAGTACAATGCTATAAACTATGACGTATTTAACATGTCCATATTTTATTTGTAATTAAGATGTAGTTATTCACCTAAAAAAAAGAAGACAAAACAAATTTTTGAAAATGCTTAGGAATACATGGTCCTTTTTGAAAAATTGATGAAAATAAACCAGATCCATGTCTTTAAATTTTATGTTAAATTCAAAATTAGTATATTAGAATCATCTTTATTTGTTGGGATTATAATTCAAAACACAACTAGTGCAAATAATAATAAAGAAATAATAGAAAAAAGAATAAAATTAATGTTAGTTCAGCTTCTTCCTTTTGTTCACTGAACAAACTCCAAGATAAACTTTCATTATTAAAATAATGGGAGTGCAAAAAACCTTTCAAGAGATTATTCTCCAAGATAAACTTTCATTATTAAAATAATGGAAATGCAAAAAACCTATCAAGAGATTATTCAGGAACGCAAAATTACCATTTTTTGCAACTCAACTCAAGTACTTTCAAATTCTAAGTTGAAGAGAACTATTAACAAGCTTAAGAAAATAGTCTTTGCCCTTATTTTCTCCTTTTCCTCTACCATTTGTATTGTGATTTTTTTTCCCTTGACTTAAAAATCTATTTACAGGGCCTTTAAACCTTGTATATAGGTGATTATCCATTTTATATCTAGTTTCCTAGTTTCTATCGGCCTCTTTATAGATGTTGGATTTCTATCTATTTGGTATTCTAAGGTCATGTTTGATGTATCACACTTGAAGGACCCAAAAACTGCTCCTCACTTCCTTAGTTAAATCTTTAGCCCTTTCTCAGCTCCATAACCTTTGGGTTGTCCATCAGTCTCTTTCTTTACCAGCGCTTTGGATAGCAGTAGCATAGCAATCAGGTGACACCAAGGGGGCTCCTTCTTGCACGGCGGCACAGTACCTAGAAAAGGTACTCCGACGCCCAAGTCAGGATTCCAGTGAATAGAAAATTGAACAATGAATATCAACTAGAGGGAAAAAAATGAAAGATAGAAAAGTAGAGAGTTAAAGTGCTTGGGATCCTATTCCTAGAGGGGCCTTTCTCTTATAATTCCCTCTCCTTCCCTAGTTTTCCTCGGCCCCTTCCACTTACCGTCATCGTTTCCATCTTTGGTCTACCTCCATTCTTCTTATCTTCCTATTCTGTAATAGCTTCTCTTGGGAGATCAAGGTTATGTCTGTCCCTACTATCCTCCATTTCCAATTCTCTCATTGGCCTCAGCATAAAGCTTTGCTGCTTTATAAATGGCTAACTCCAAGCTTTTACCCGTTGGTTTCTGTCAAATTTTTCTTCTAGAACTTTGGACTTGCTTCCTTACTTTTGCCCTCTCACCCACGTGAAGCCCTCTACAGGCCCGTTTGGAAGTCTGGATTGGATTGGACTGGACTGAGAGTGGGATTAGGATTGGAATTGGAATTGGACTGGACTAGAGTATATATAGTGTTATTTTTTGTTTGGTGCAACAGGGACTGGACTATTTGTAATCCTATCCTATGTTTGGTGTAATTTTGGACTGGATTATGTTATTGAATGAATTTATATTCAAATAATAAAACTTTTATTATTGACAACTTAAATTTTTTTTCTTTTTCTTTATTACATATATAAAAAATTATACAAATAAAATAAAACACATATGAACTCAATTTTTAAATATAAATTTAAAACAAAATATATTTATATCTACTTTAAAAATATATAAATAAAAAAATAGACAAGATTATGGGAAAATTTTTCACTTCAAAATTTCAATGATAGGAACTTGTTTATTTACTTAACATTTCACTAGGATAAGAACAAATTCAACCTGTCACCTATCATTAACATAATTAAAATCTAAAATAAAATATATAATGACTCAAAATTCTTAAGAATTTTTCCATCACATGTTATATGATAGCCAATAATATATAATTTTATCAAGTGCAATAATATATTCAAGTATTACTTGGCACACTAACTGTAACAACCAAGTAATACGAAACCAAATTTTGGTTAGTTACATATAAAAGAACAAAAAGCATAATCATTAGTGATTACATACACCATCCATCCATAAGGTCTATCCCTATAATTGGATTCAAAAAAAATAAAACTAACCTATGGTTAGTTACATACAAAAGAACAAAAAGCATAATCATTAGTGATTACATACACCATCCATCCATAAGGTCTATCCTTATAATTGGATTCAAAAAAATAAAACTAACCTATGATTAGTTACAAAAAAAAATGATGTCATTGCCTTCATGTTTTGACTTTGTTAATCCCCCATATACAAGTTATTGTACCACAAAAAGGATGCTGCCACACACAGATTTTTAGTCATCATATATACCTAGAAGGAGTGATTCAACAAACTCCATCCTCTCTTGATCATGTTCTAATGTCTTAAAAATTTCAGCATATTCTGATTGTTTCAAAAGAATCCTCAATATGCGAACTCTTTGATGAAGAGGAATGCCCATTTCAATCAAAATATCAGCTATGAGTTTAGAATCTTTGGCATTTTCCTTTGCCAACTGTTCAAGAAGTTTATTCACATTTTCATTTGATTTCTCCATCACATCTTGAAACACCTCAGTAAATTTATCTAAACTTCCAACAAGTGTATCAAAAGATTTTACCCTTTTTCTCTTGGAGGTGTTTGATTGAACCTGACTTGCATTTTGGGTGCTTTGGGTTTGGTTTATGGACCTTGGAGATAAGTCATCATCTATGCCAAATGCACTGTCAATATTTTCTACAGTTTCATTTGCTGCCATTTCAGCAGGTGTCTCAGCTACTTTTCCTGTTGCACGATCATTTCCAAATATACAAGCCAGCCTCTCATATAAAGGAAATGGTTTACCTCGCCATCCCTCAGCAGCTTTATGATGCTACAATAAGAAGGAATATTTATAATAAGTTATTATAAAAATAAATGAAATCACATGATATGGAAACTTTGCTTTTATACCTGCACATAAGATTGCCATGCCTCATCACTATCAATTTGCACACATTTTTTCTCATCATTCCAACCAAAACCACTAGTGTTGAGCATATCAAATATTACTCCATAAGTTTTCTTCCATCTCTTCATTTTAGATTCAATATAGGGACTAGCTCTCAATCCAGCATTAGGAAGAACCTAAGCTAATTTTTGCCCTACAGTTTTTAAATAACCAGGTTTGAACTGACCACAATCAGCTCGATCCCTAGTTGCCACTATTCCTTCCAATTCAACAAGCAAAGCTTCCTTTTCTTCATATGTCCATGTAAGTCTTATTCCTTTCTTGTCATTTTCATATACTTGAGAATCACCCTTGATATCCATACCTAAGCATAAAGAATTATATCTGTACATATCAATATAAGAAATATTTATTCAAAAATGGGTATTAAACATCATTGCTTAAAATTAATGTTTAACTATAACAAAAATACCACCATAACAGCATATAAGAAATCAAATATTATCTGTAACATTGAAATAAATTATTCAATTACAAGGAAATTAAAATATACATGTCATTACACAAACTCAAATACTAAGTAAACTTATTTTCCCTCCACTCATTGAACATTTGTGATGCTAAATTATCCCTCCACTCAGTCCATTAATCAGATGAAGTAACTTCACTAACACTTTCATGATCACTAGTGGTTTCATTAGAAATATCTAACTCAAACTCCATAGGATCTATTGACATTTCTATCCTAATAAGGTTGTGTAAGAGACAACAAGCAGTTATTATTCGACATTGTGTTTTTATTGGATAAAAAGATGGACTCTGTAAGATTGCCCAACGTATTTTTAGAAGTCCAAAACAGCGTTCTATCACATTTCTTGCAGCTGCATGCTTCATGTTGAAGTACTCTTGATAGTTGGCTGGTATATATCCATCTCGCCATTCTAATAAATGATATCTTGTTCCTCTATATGGTGCAAGAAAGCCTTCACCATTTGCGTATCTAGCATCCACAAGATAATAACAACCTAAAATTTACAAACGTAAAAGAGGAATTTATACTCGAGCGTAATAAATTATATTAGTTAAATTTATTTGTTTATATTCTTTAAACATAAGCTTAACAGTAGGAACTTTTAACCCATTAGGCCTAGATATAGCATCTTGAAGTACTCTTGAATCCGAAGCTGAGCCCTCCCATCCCGGAAATACAAAAGTGAATAACATGTCTCGTGAACAAACTCCTAAGATGTTTGTTGCAATTTCACCTTCTCTAGTTCTATATCTTGGCTTATCATGCTCAGGAGCATGCACTTTGATATAAGTCCCATCTAATGCTCCTAAACAATTCTATAAAAAAAAAACATATATTCGTAAATTAGGTTAAATCATGAAGGTTTAAAATATATACTAGAAACTAAATACGTATAAAATCTTAAGCTTTTGTACATCATACCTTAAACCATTTCCATCTATTATATGTACAATGCTCAGGCACGGGGTCCGGCAACTTCAATAAAATATCTTCTAAACGTAAAACCCCATTTAGGATAGAATAAAAAAACCTACTAATTGTGTCTCCAGATCGCTTAAAGTTATTATGAATTGTTCGAATCTTTACATGATGGGCAAGTATATGTAAGAACACACAAACTTGCTTCTCTATAGAAACTATACTATTCATCTTTAACCTCCCACCAGCACGAAGTAGTTCACATAATATCCTGAAAGTTCTTGTATCCATTCTTAGTTGATTCACACATTCTATGTCACCGCTACCTATCATGTCGTCTAGAGCACTAATACGAGTTTGGTGCCTAACAAATGCCCGATTTTTAAGCACATATTTCTCATGAAACCATGTGACAATAGTATGCAAGAGGACAATGGTTGCTATACACATAGCCAATTTTTGTATACGCAACTCATTCGCAAGTAGGAACAACAGAATACGTTTGTTATCCATATTTGATAATCAAAGGTCTCTAATTAATGACTAAATTATAATCATAAAAACAAATATATAAGTTATTAATATTAAAAAATAGAAAATTACATAAAGATATGGGAGCGAAAAATGGGAAAATTTTATTTAAGATCCTAAGTTATTTAATTGACTATTGTGTGGTTCTTGCTCCAAGCAAAATGTGATTATTAATGACAAATCACACATCTCATTCACATTACTATAGTTAGTTGCATAAACAGAGAGTCGTATCGTTCCTTTTTTCTTTACTTTTCATCGAAGCCATCGCCATCTTTGATGTTTACAGGCCCAACTTAGATTAGGGACAACCCAAACCTAGTAGTCACATTTGTTAACGAAGAAACAATTGAGCAAGGAAGGAATTGTTCTTATATATAAATAGAATATAAATTTCCACAAGGTGAATTTAATTTTACATTTCGCACCATTTACGCCACTCTTCTACAATATATGGCAACTCCCAAGAAACACATTAAAGGAACATTGGTAAGAGGACTTCAAGTGTGGAAAAGGGAAACCAAACTGAAAAAACAGAAGAAAATTGGCTTAGAGTTGGAGGGCTTTCAATTCATTCCTTCCCTGACCCTGATGTCAGTAAGTCAATTCAATTCTCCAAACTAAGTATATGACAGTCAAATAAAATAATCAAAAGAAAGTTGGTAGATTTATAGAGGTAGAAGAGAAGAGAAGGGAAGTCGGGTTACTGGAGGTAGGTTTGTGAGTTGTCTTTGTAATTTGTTAATTTGAGGTTGTCATTTTACTTTACTATCTAAAACTAAATAAATTATAGTCAATTTATAGCTCAAACCATTCTAGAATTAGTACAAATTAATTATAATGGTTATCTTAATAAGTTTTACTAGTTGTGAAACTTACACCATTCAACAACTTTTCATAGGATTTATATTTCATTGATTTGGCATTTAAGTTAATTACTTTTTCTATTTAGTTTCTTGATCATAACTTTAATTTTTTTTAAAAAAAATTATTATTGATAATAGGGCACTATGAATCTTAGACCATATCAAATTTTTTGTAGGGTTTAGAGATCTTTCGTGTTAGTAGTTAATTGTAGTTATATAAAATTTATATCAAATTTGTTGCCATGTCAAGCCTATATTTGAACTTTATGATATTAATATAATTTAATGTTTTTCATACACAATTTACGTGACACATTTTCACCTTATTAATTAATTTTAATAAAATTCCAATTAGAAAATTAGCTTCAAGTTATGAAATTTATATACACATATTTTGATACAAAATCAATAAAAAAAACTATCTAGTTACATTTCATATTTTGATTCAAAATCAATTAAAATATATGTATTGATCTTTTCTACTTACATAAAAGAAGAATTAAGAAATGCAAAATCCAACTTTTTTTAACTAGCATCTAACGTGTGCAGCCCAAAAATTAATAATAAGTATCTATCAAAATTGCATTTCAACAACCAACACTCAATTTCAGTCATAAAGCATTATTCAAGTACAAATTTTCAATTTTTTTTTTTTGCTCAAAATCAAAGAAATAATAAAACCCATTAATGGAACCATAAAAGAGAATGATAGATCTACTTACTTGAGATAAGTTTGTCAAGTAACAGAAATTATACAAGTAAAAATCTGAAATAAAATTGAAAAAACATAAAGAAATTATTAAGATAATGGATATAATCTAGTGGCTTACAAGAGGTTGAGGAGAAGAAGGCAGAGAGAAGCACCAACCTGTATGCCTTAATTAGTCCCCGTCCCAAGCTATCCCATGGTGGAGAATGCGACTAAATAGTCCTGAAAATTTAGTCTTATTTTACTGTTAAGACTATTAAGCCTAACCCATATAAATTACCAAACATGAGTCCAGGATAATTAATACTTATCTTTTGTCCAGTCTCATGCTAAGCCCGTCTTCCAAACAGGCCCTACTTGTCTTCTTCTCCATCTTTTCTTATTTTTCTTACTCCTATCACGATAAAAATGAGTGATGGACTGGGTCTAAGACCACAATTGGACTTTTCCCTACCTTGGTTAGGTCTCAACTGGGTCTTGTGGCTTTAAATCATAAATAATGGGCTAGCTATCAATTGGTGAAATTTTGGGCTAGGCTTAGAGGCCTGAATTTACTTCTTCATTACTATATAGTACTAATTTGTTACATTGTACTAATTAGTACTATACAATCATGTATCCTATGCTGCACTATATAGTATGAATATGTTTCATTTTACTAATTACTCAACTATCCCTTTTTTTTGTTAATCTAATGGTCCAAAAGCTTTGTTGCATATGCAATTATTGAGTCAAGTCAAGTAAAAGAAGTGCGGAATACAATAGATTTCATTGCTTTGAGAGGAAGGAAAGAATCTTTGAAAAAAAATTTTCTCCTATTTTCTTTCTCTTTTTTTTTTTTAATTTCTCTATTTAGCCCTTGCAAGAAAAAATTCTCATTTATCCAAAAAAAGCCTAATCCACTAAGACTTATTTATATTCCACAACTTCCACCAATGTGCCACTATGGTCATTTTAGGATCAGTTTAGTTGGGCTTTTAGAGGTTGAGCTTATTGAAGTAGATCTTTTAGAGGTAGAAAAGAGTTTATATTAATAAGCTGGTGGTTGTTTGATTGTCAATTAAAAAAAAAAACTCTTTTAATCACTAGATGGTTTGGTTATATACAATCAAAAAGTATTTTCCAGTGACAAAATTACTACAGGGTATATAAATGCACGAAAAAAGATTTTATCAACATACAAAAAAAGAATAAAAAAACTTATAGTTGAAGAGAAGTTCAACGCAAATTTGATGAGTTGATTCATGTTCAGTTTTTTTTTAATAAAGTGATTATAGTTGATTATTTGAAATTAGGGTTTTATTAAATAAAAAGGCATGATGGAATTTTAAAAATAATATGAGGGTATTTACAACATTTAATAATCTTTAAAAAAAAACACGAAAAGAACTTTTCCCAAATGTCTCAATTTCGGGCTTTTTTCCAGTAGAAATAAAAACAACTTTTTTGTATCATTCATAAGCTTTTCGTAAGTGGCAATCTAACAACATAAAAACAAATTTAAAAGAGTTTTTGACATTAAAAAATCTCATTTGACCAGTAGAGAAACCCAACCAAACGCGCTCAATATTCTTGAACACTTTTTTACCAAAACTTGCTTTCAAAAACATTGAATGAAATGCAAACTAAATTATAAAAATCATTAATAAATCTCACCTATAACTTATTAAAAATTTCTCCTAAATTAATTAAGCAGGATACAAGGTCCTCCGTTTCAAGTCAATAACTTAAAATAAAAAAAAAATTGAAAAAATGTTATTCAATTAGATCGAATTATATTTGTGCATGCGTAGTAAGGAATATTCAGGAAAATGAGATCAATTATAAAGTAATAATTTGAAGAACGAAAAGCGTTGAATATGCTCGACAAGAATGCTGAAAATATGGACAAATGTGTATAGAAAACATCTTCGATTTCTTAAAAAAAATATTTATTAAAAAATATTAAATTTGACTATATATTTTAATAATTGCCACGTTTCATGAATCATAAGATCCAACAAAATTTTGAAAAAATTGAAAAAATAGATAAAATTAGGGGCCTTTACTGAAATATAGACACATCCTGAAAACTTTCGATGCCATAGACACTTTGAACATGAAATGACTAAAATGCCCTGCATTCATTCATTGTTGAAAAGAAAGAAGAAAGATACATCTGTCACTCCTTCCTCCACTGTCCGAAATACCCTTCAACACATTTGTTTGATCTCATTGTTTAATCACAGAGTTGAAGCTGAGCAACAAGGTGCTGAGGAATAAGGTAAGACAACTCTCTGTAATCTATCTCTAAATGGGGTAAGAATGTTGAAGTATATTGTAATGTTTTCATTATTTCTTGTTTTCATAGCTTTCAACCACATTCCAACCATATTATCTAGCTTAAAATACAGATATGTATGTAAACTAAGCTTAGACATAGTGCATTTTTTGTCAATATTTGTTGAAAATTGCAAATCGTAGAGAAAATCTGGTATCGCAGACGAGGGGGAAGAAGACTCGACGTAGTCGAGCGAGATCTCTTGACCAATATGCCGTGTGTCAGATATATAAGACCGACACTCGACATGTCTAGGGGTAATGTCGAGTGTCAAGGCTATGGTTGAGTGTCAAGTTAGTGCGTCGAGTGGATTGTCGAATGTGTCGATTGTTGGATGTGTATTTTGTCGAGTATCGAGTGTCGTGTATAGTGTGTCGAGCGTCAAACGTCGACTTAGACTCCGTCGAGATATGTCGAGCGTTTGGGCAGAATTGTCGTTCTTGTGACCTAGTTAAACAATTTTGTAATGATTTTTTGTCCATGGACCTTATATGATATGTCTCTATCATGTAGGATATAAAAACTTTTCTATGCTTATTATATACAATGATTCTTGGATTATGCAAGAGAATGGTAGTTATTTGTACACCAGTGGGAGGGAAAAGCCACTGATTATTCGTAGGTGTACTACTTATAATGAGTTGGCTGACTTAATTAGTACTGAAATGGGTTGGGATCTTCAAAGCATAACATAAGTTTAGAGATTCAATTTGCTTTTAAGGGTGTTTCGTCATTGCCAACTCCTATTAAGATTGACAAAGATGTTTATTTTTTTGTACAGCATTGTTTGGATGACCAACAGTCATATATACCACTAATTGTCAAAGTTGAAGATAGGGATAAGCAAAAACAGAGGTTAGGATCCGATGTAGTACAAAGGTGGCAAAGTTCTTCTCATCCCTCTTTGTTTCGCTCAACAAGTGGAAGCAACCAATTAAGTGAGTCCACTCCTGTTTGTGCACAATCACAATTGAATGATGACGTTGGCATTGACTTTGAGCAATATTCAGGACATGCAGGACATGAGTCAGTTGAGGTGTTATGTGAAAATAAAGAAGGGGTGCCCCCGTTGATGCCATTGAGATTAGTACGTCATCTCGATAACATTAGAGAGCTTGAGAGTTTAGGCAATATTAATGTTAATTATACTAGTGATGACATTAATGGTGACAATGGTGGTAAAGAAGATTATGATGATGCTAGTGATGATGCTAGTGAGTATGGTGACGACGAGAATGATGATTGCACTATTCGTATTAAAGATTTAGGTAAGGGTTTGAATGTTTTTACTGTTGATGGGTAGATTGTAGACGGTTCACATTTTGATAATGATGAACAAACAAAGATTTTGAATGATGTGGACCAGAATATGCCGTTTACCTTTCCTTCCCCAATTCACTCCACACCTACTTCTTTACTATACTGACATCAACAAGATCCGATGTTGAATAATGAGCTGAGAATGAATGCAAATTCTATACATCAAGAAGCTAATTTGGGCTTTGAAAATGACAATCGTTGGGCTAACATATTTAGGAGGATGCCGCTTGTTGTGCATTCATCTTCTGTAGTTTACGATAATGCTTCATCGTTTATAATTGATGGGATTGAGGTTACAGTTAGGCAGATGTTTAACAGCAAAACCGAGCTTCGTGAGAAGTTATCAAATTTGGCATTAAGATGCAACTTTCAATTCAAGGTGAGGAACTCCAACGCAATAAGGTTTGAGGTCGTATGTCGCGTTGAATCTTGTAAATGGCATTTAAGTGCCACAAAGGTACAATGGTAGTCGATTCACATTTCTTCCAAGTGAAAAATTATAAGAACAATCACACATGTTCTGGAGCCAGACTTGACCCAAATCACAAACAGGCAACTACACATGCTATTGACAAACATATTAAGAGCAAATTCATTTAGGCATCAAGAATATACCGTCCGAATGATATTATGTTTAATACTTAGGAGTCATTGAATGTTAATATCACATACAACAAGGCATGGAGGGCAAAGAAGGCAGCTTTGCAAGAACTTCATGGATCTCATGAGCAATCATTCATACTACTCCTCCAGTATATGTACATGATTGAGAAAGCAAACCTAGGAACCAAAATGACTTTAGAAACTGATGATAACAACCATTTCAGATACTTTTTCATGAGTATGGGGACCTCTATTGTCAGATTTGCATCATCAATTAGGTCAATTATCGCAGTTGATGGACCTTTTCTGAAAGGGAAATATAAAGGTATAATATTTTTGGCTTCTTGTATGGATGGAAATAAACAAATATACCCATTGACATTTGGAGTTGTGCATTCTAAAAATGATGACTCGTGGAACTGGTTCATGAGACAGTTACGTGATCATGTAGTACGAAATGTCTGAGATTTTGTTTTCATTTCTGACCGTCATATTAGCATTAAACGAGTTGTTGTAGAAGTTTTTTCTTTTGCACTGCATGGATTATACACTCATCATTTGAATGGTAACTTGAAGGTCACGTTCAAGGACAAGACTTTCTTGAATATATACTCTTGAGTTGCAAGGACATATCACTATGCTAATTTCAACTATCATATGCGACAAATTGAATCGTATATGCTCGCAGTTGCAATTTATCTTTGAGAGATTGGAGTCGATGAATGGGCACATTCACAATTTCATGACCGATAGTATAACACCATGACAACAAATATTGTTGAGTCGATGAATAGCTGCTTGCGACATGCGTAATTCCTTCAGGTCACATTGTTAGCAGATTATTGCCGGGCAAACTTGCAGTAATGGTTCTATAAGTGTCGAGAGTTATTTGCTAACTTAGAATTACATCTTTGGCTGTGGGCTAACAAGTTGATAGGGGAGCATTTAAAGGAGGGCGAACGTATGAGAGTTATTAGTATCTCTCTTACTATGTACAAGGTGAGAGGCAACGACCATGTCAACGTCGTTGACATGCACGCTCAGACATGCACATGCAGGATGTTTAATCTTGACCAGCTTCCATGGGCACATGTATTAGCTGTTTGCAAACGAATGAACCTGCTGATGTGCCATGATTATTGTGCCCATTATTATACAACTGAAACATTATTATATGCATATGCTCTACCAGTTGTTCCCGTTAGAGTTAGTGAGCATTGGATGGTTCTTGAGGAGGTACACAGTAGAGTGGTTCTACCGCTAGTCATGAAGAGACCAGCAGGTCGTCCTCTGAGAAAACGAATCCCTTCTGTCGGTGAGTTTAGTTTGTCTCGAAATTACGAGCAATGTGGAAGTTCTGGGTACAATCGTCAAACTTGCTGAAACCCAGTTCCACTTGATGCTGTTGCAGAGGCGCGACGTGATAGGGGATGATGTCTGCCAAATGTATGCAATGAGTATTTTTCTCCATTTAATATTATTTGTTTGCTCTAGGTGATGTAGTGTATTTATGTTATTCCATCAGAGGCTATTTCAAATGACTAAACTTTCATTTATGCGCTTTTGTTAATGTATAATACATTCATGTATGAAACATTCATTTATGTGCTTTGTTAATGTATAAAACATTGATGTATGAAACATGTCCTTATGTGCTTTGTCAATGAATTAAAGATTTATGTATGAAACACTAATTTATGTGCTTTGTCAATGTATAAAACGTTCATGTATAAAACGTATCTGACAAAATATATATATGTACCAATACATCCAGAAAAAAATGTATTTACATTTTTTGTATATTGACCTTTTTAAATGACAATACAAGTACATACCCCTATACATGGAAAAAATGTGTTATTAGACAAAATGTGTAGTTATACAAAAATGTGTAACTATACAAAAATGTGTAAATATACAAAAATGTGTCACTACAAAAATGTGTAACATGTACCCAAAAATCATGGGACAATACCTCTACCATGCATGACATAAAATCATGGTAGAGTCGTGCTTGGCTGTAGCTCAACATCGGCTGACACAACATTGGCAGGCCCCGTGGTGTCCGAGATAGCCTCCTCCGCTTGTGGAAGAACGTGATAAGCCCAAAGATGTAATGCATTCTTCGTCGAAGTGTCTCGTCCGTGAATGTCTTAATGTTTTCTAATCGAACACCCTCAGCTAAGAACTCTATGAACTTCAAACAATACACGTCACATACTCCTCCCCTAACCTCTTGCTGTGGTACCTCGGATGAATCCTCGATGCGCTCAATGTCATAGGAGGTTGCAGGGTAGTCAGGAGGACCATAAACCTCCATTGATACCATACGTGGTATCATCTCTGCTAGACACCGGACTGTGCACTCACTATGTCGATGGAATTGTAAGTAACATATAAGTCATATATGACTATCACACAGAGATTCAAATTCACCTCGGCTGCCACTCAATGTTTGCTCCTGATGTTAACAGGACATAGAGTTGAAAAAAAAAAAGTTGACAACATTGAAATTAGTCACAACATTTTAATTAAAATAGTACATACTAATACACTGAATATAAATTGATTCACCCTGTCCACATCGACCCATGGTCGTCCAATAAGGGGCATCTCCCTAAGGAGAAACTGGATAATATCTGAATCGTTCATCCGGTCAATATCATCCAATTTGTCTGAGAATCGTGTCCACAACGACTGAACTTTTGACTACAATTTCATGAGTACAGTTAGCTAACTTTCGTACAGGCAAAAGTATGGAATCACAAATATACTATAATTTCATATGTTTTGCAAATACATACCTAGAAAGTTATGCCTAGGAAAACAGACCTCTGGACAAAACCTGCGCCCATATCTCGAGCTTTATAATGTAACGTCCGCAAGTAACTGTCAAAATGCTGCATATAGTAATAGTAATCAATAAATATTGTACTAGCATATTGGTCAGGAGGAGACGACAATGAGTGAAACAAACCTCAGATCCAAGCCAACTAAGTCAGTGTGGTCAACGTGACAAAGAACTCATAACCAGCAAGGCAAACACCCAAGTCAACATCGCCTGACGCCTCACTCATCCACGTATCAAAGCTTATGCAATTAGCATCTAGTGTGTGGGCATGTGGGTCAAATAGTGGAACCCGAGTCCATAGGACGCTATGAAATACATTGTCTGCATCCCGTGACACCGCTTCCCAATGCTGCAAAATGGGCTTCTCTACGGGCTGAACAATCGGGTCTTCTGATTGTACGTGTGAAACATCAGAGGCTATCTCATGTGGCACGACCCTCGTTCTCTTCTACCTGGGGACCGACGAAGAGGCTCCGTTTATACTTTCTCAGAAATAGTCGTCGATCTCAAAGGGAAACAAAGCCCGTGGGAGCAGCATCGACGACATGAACACTCGTGTCCACAGGTTCAAGTTCTTTTGCCTCATGATTGTCATTCTCATCGCCTATACCATCATCTGAATCCTATTTTACAATAAACCATCACGACAGGTTAAGCATTGTGACATCATGAAAATCATTAATTACGTTATTACTTTTTATGATGTATCGTGGCAGCGTATCCAAAATGGCCATCCAGTAGTAAAACAGCCTGACACAGAAGTACTATCTTCTCCCGCATATCCTTGTTCTCTGCTCCTAACATTGTTATCTCCTCCCAGAGTCCTACAAGCTCACGCAAAACTGTACTCTCAAACCCATCATGGAACGGTTGTGCTTGTATATCATTATTCACAATGAACATGAGAAAACAACCAACTAATAATGTAAATAAAAAAGTATACAAAGGTAAATTTTCAATATATACATTCGAAGTAGAAGGGACATCACTTATAGAAGGAAAAATGTCATGGCAGGTGGTCGTGCGACCAAAAGAAGGAACCGAATCGCCTGTAGGACCATAGCTCTCAAACGCGGTAAGTGCAAGACTGATAGGGGGAGCGACGGATAGAGACCGCACCCGATCATCTAGTGGATCAGCTGTGTCGATGATTGGCCCTATCCCAAGTCTATCGATGAAACTCTGTCCAACGGGATGAGTTCTTGATAGATCCTCATGACCATGACTCTCGTATGTGGGAGGTGTAGGACTAAGGGGGGAAGAGGGTGATGGAGATCGCACTCGATCATCTGGAAGACTGCCTGTGTCGATAACTAACCTTACATCAGGCTAATAAGGGAACTCTGACCAAGAAGAGGTGGAGCTAATGGATCCCTTGTGGGTCCTCTTATCGGGCAATAAAGGAGCATCAACAGATGCCGTCTATGCTACATGTGCACCTCTCCAGACGTTAACTACTACAGCAAGCCTAATGTACCAATCAGTGATTTGCTCCACCTCAGATGGCTCCAACACGATGAGTGGACAAGCCTGCATCATCAAATAAGCCATCAAATTAAACAGTGATTTGTTGTGATTGATAACAGGAAAAACAATAAGTGGAACCTGACAAACCCTCCTCTCAACCAACATGACATCGCGTTTGACGATATCCTCTAACGAGGTTTTTTTTTTGTCTCCCACTTCAACAAACGTGGTATCCTCTCCATAAACACCCCGTCTGCTTTCCCATGTGTTGCGCCAATGTATGGCATGGCCTTGTACAGCCAAACCTTAATAACATAATGTTTTTTAGTGAGACTAAGTATTTCAAAATGTAATTCAAAGAAACTAATAAACACGTCAAACGCTTATTTTTCAGTATGTACTTGAATAGCGTAGGGGCACCCTTCTAGTTTATATGTCTCGGAATGCTTCCCTTTCCCCATCGTCTTCTTCTTCTTTGCTTCCGCTCATTTCTTATACTTTTCCAACCTCTCATCCAAAGTTTTTTCATCCATTTAAGTGTCTTATCAATAGACATCGAACCCTATGGATAATCATTAAAACTATCCAATGTGTTGACAAAATTCAACCACTTATATGAGACATATCCGCATCGATCCCATCCCATGAAAAATCGCTCGAGCACATAATACAAGGCTAGCTTTATAACATCCTTATCTGGGAAAGCTGACACATTTAATGCCCGAAGTCTCAAATAGAAATGCATGAGTTCCATGTCCTGACCCCCAAAATACGTATCCAATAAATGGCACGGATTCAAGACATTGCGTATTAGTGGCATAGAGGTAGCAAATTTCAAACGGGTCACCAAACCGAACTCGTGGGTAGAAAAACAAATAAGTCTTCCTGGAAAGAAGGAAAAAAAAAACATAAGAAGCTAATAATGGTAAAAAAAAACAAAACTGCAATGATCAAATGCTAAAAAAATAAAATTAGTTAACTACATTATAGTTCAAATACCATATTTTTACCTTCAAAAAGGAATCACATCTCTTCATCGTACCCTATTGTGTACCAACTAAGATGGAAAAGACAGCTCCTGAATGTCGAGGAGAAACCCAAAACATTTATTACGAAACATGTTTTGTTACCTCTCATTCAAGTTCCCACGAATCCATTCTATACAGTCTAAACTGGCTAAGTTTGTGATAATCGCATGGTAGTGCTCACCATACGAAGTCTTCAGTGTAAAGGAGAGTCTAAATTCATTTGCTATTTGCTTCAACCTACAAAAAAATAGTACGTTATAGTTATATATGATGGGAAAAAGGCAAAAAAACAAGGCTCAAACAAACAATCTGTCAAAATACTTGACATAACTTGACGGAACACAACACGCTCAATAGAGCTCGAAAAAAGAAAACGACACTCGATGAACTCTATCGAGTGTCCAAAGAAACTTATGCCAAATTCCTGGAACCTATATACACGAGGTCGGACATCTGACTATACGACTATGTCGGATGTCGGCCTCGTCGAGTGTTAGATTCATAATCCGACAAAGTATACTTTTCGTATTCGTCTCCCTAGCTTTGAGTCACGTCGAATTTTGTATCCGACACTCGAGGTAAGTGTTTTCACTTTCATCGATTGTCGGTTTCACGTTAACCGATAATGACATCCAAAGCCTATGACACTGACACTCGACGCCCTAATTTCATATCGTCGAGTGTTAGAGACATGGTTTTGGTGTACTAGATTTTGGTTTACATGAAGCCGACACTTGATGTCGTCTATGTAAAAGCCTTGATGGCGAGTGTCGATTGCGGCATCTAACAGGACTCAACACATTTTGTCGACGAAACTATTTTCACTTTCATCGAGTGTTAGTTTCACATTAATCGACAACTGACTCTGAAGCCATAAAACTGACACTTGACATTCCCAATTACATCTTCGTCGAGTGTTAGAGATATGGTTTCAATGCACCCAGATGTCGATTTACATGAAATCGACACTCGATGTCTTCATAAATGCCCTGATGTCGAGTGTTGGTTGATGCATCTGACAGGTCTCGACACATTCTGTTGAGTGTAGAGCGAAGACCAACACTCGCCATCATTTACGTCACGACAAAACGCATCAGTTTCCACCATTTTTACACACATCAAACCAAAAAAGCATCCAAATCACACTTCATTTGGCCCACAAACATAGAATAAGCACAAAATACAATCGGAAACTCAAATCCAAAATTCAAAATCCCTAAATCTAGCCCAAATCCCTAGTTAGTTCAAATGTGTAAATTTCCTATGTACATCTCTAATCTTTCGAGTTATGCCTAAATCTAAACGTTATTTTCAATCTTCATAAGGCAAATATCACTTCAAATGATCAAGAAAACAAGGAAAAAGTTAGAAAAAGAAAAAGAAAACAAATACTAACTTACCCTAACCGAATGCTCTTGCTTCTCTCCTCGTTCCTCTTGTTTCGATCCTCAAAGGTTCCAAATGGAGTCTGATCCTTGGGTGAACAGACCTATTGTTATATTTTTATGGTGCTACGTTTCGGACTGCTATCTTCGACGATGTTGATGGCTATTGAAAGTTCAATAACAGACGGTTATAGAATAGAAAGAGGTAAGTGGAGGGAAGAGAGAAATAGAGAGTGTTAGGAATAAATTGAATTCCTAAGGGCATTTTAGTTATTTCACGTTCAAAGTGTCTATGGCATCAAAAGTTTTCAGGATGTGTCTATATTTCAGTACAGGCCCCTAATTTTGTCTATTTTTTCAATTTTTTCAAAATTTATGAAAAAAAATTAGATGGCAACCTTAAATTTAAGTGCAACATAGGATATCGCAAGTTTTGTACTGTTATATATTTTAGGCGAAATCACCATGATTTAGATAAGTTATTGCGTGAGATTGGAAAAGTAACATTTTCTTCGTTTTTTTTTTTTCCATTTCTCAAATTTCGAATTTCTAATTACACACTATTTCTTAAATTTCAATTTCTGTTTCCATTTCTCAAATTTCTGATTACAAAAAATTTCAGTCCTTTGGTTTTGAGATTCAAGGTCTAATTCTGACCTAGTAATATTACTTTTAATCAATAACATAACAATCCCTGGAATTAAACAACCTCTGAACTATCTAACAATAATAATAATTTTACTTTGAGTAGTACATATGCATAGTTTGTGGATACAAGCAATATGTAAAACGAAAATGAAATGTACTTAATTATCCAATGCTTAAGTTTAATGACAACCCTATAATATATTATATGTACAATTTAGGATATGTTTGTTTCGGCTTTTACAAGTAGAATTTATTGAAGTAGATCTTTTTAAAGTAAAATTTTCAAAAATAGAGCTTTTATTAAAAAGTTATTGATTGTTTGATAGGATAAATATAGAAGCACTTATTATAATTAAATTACCAAAATAGAGTTTTTTTATAAGAAAAGAATAAAGTAAAATATTTAAAATTAAATAAGAGTATATTTAATACTTCAAAACTTTAAAAAAACTAAAAAAAAAAAAGCTTTTCCCAAAAGTCTCAATTTTGGACTTCTTCTAGTAGACGAAGAACAGTTTTTTTTTATTATTCAAAAGCTCTTCTCAGATGACAGTCAAATAACACAAAAAAATTTTAAAAGAATTTTTAACATTAAAAAAACTCTTTTACCTAGTAGAAAAGTTCAATCGAATGCATTCTTAGCTTGTTTTGTGTTGCTCCAAACATAATGAAACATAATTTCTACGGCCTCATAATTTAGATCTTTCCAAATGTGGACTTGACGCCCCCAATTGGGCCTGGATTCCCCATGGTGAACTGCCGCCTCTAGCTTTCTAGGCCCGCAGACCTATCCTAGCCTGATGCTTGGCCCCTACCATGACAAGCCAGTAACTAATCATGTCAAAAAATTTCTTTAACGTTTATTTAAATATTTTTATAAATTTACTAATAATTATTTCTTTTTTAATTAAAAAATACATTATACTATTACACCAAACATAATATAATATTTGTAATTACTACTTTTGTACAATGCAATCAATACAGTATTATACATTATGACGTATTTAACATGTCAATATTTTATTTGTAATTAATATGTAGTTATATATTCAGCTAAAAAATGGGCAAATCAAATTCTTGGAAACGCTTAGGAAAACGAGGTCCCTTTTGAAAGATTGATGAAAATAAACAGGATCCAAACCCCTCATTTTTATGTTAAATTCAAAATTAGTGTATTAGAATCATCTTTATTTTTTGTCATCATGACTCAAAAATCAGCTAGTACAAATAATAATCAAGAAATATTAGAAAAAAGAATAGAATTAATGTTAGTTCAGCTTGTTGCTTTTGTTCACATAACAAACTCCGAAATAAGCTTGCAATATGAAAATAATGGGAGTGCGAAACAAAACCTATGAAGAGATTATTGAGGAACACAAAATTACCATCTTTTACAACTCAACTCAGGTACTTTCAAATTCTAAGTTGGAGAAAACTATTAACAAGCTTAAGAAAATAGTCTTTGCTCTTATTTTCTCGTTCTCCGTCCTTTAATATTTGTATAATGATTTTTTTTTTCTGTCTTGCAAATCTATTTATAGGGCCTTTAAACCTTGTATATAGATGATTATATATTTTATATCTAGTTTTCTAGTTTCTATCGTCCTCTTTATAGATATTAGATTCTATATATATCGGGTTACAATTTTTTAACCCCAAAAAAGTTGTGAAAACAACTATTTATGTATAACTATTACAATGTAGTCATTTTTTTGTCTATCCATGCTTCAGTTGTATTCTAGCTATTTCCGTATTTAATATTCTAAGATCATCTTTGATGCATGACACTATATAGTACTGATTAGTACTATACAATCACGTAACCTAAGTGGCACTGTATAGTACGAACTCGGTTCATTTTGCTAATTACTCAACCACCCTTTTTTTTTTTAATCTAATGGTCCAAAAGCTCTGTAGTACATGCAATTATTGAGTCAAGTCAAGTAAAAGAACTGGGGAATGACGTCTTCGAGGGGCGATAGATTTCATTGCTTTGAGAGGAAGGAAAGAATCTTTGAACATCTTTTTTTTCTCCTTTTTTTCTTAATCTTTTTTATTTTTCTGTTTACCCCTTGCAATAATAAAAAAAAATTAATTTATCCAAACAAACACTTATTGACCAAGACTTACTCATACAACACAACTCCCACCAATGCCCACCATGGTCATTTTTAGTATTCTTCTTGGTCGGCACTTTTTACCAAACTTGCTGTCAAAGACATTAAATGAAATGCAAACTAAATTATAAAAATCATCAATAAATCTCGCCTATAACTTATTAAAAATTCTCCTAAATTAATTAAGCAGGATACAAGGTCCTCCGTTTCAAGTCAATAAGTTAAAATAAATAAATCAAAAAATGTTATTCAATTAGATTGAATTATATTTGTACATGCATAGTAAGGAATATTCGAGAAATGAGATCAAGTATAAAGTAATAATTTGAAGAACAAAAAGTGATGAATATGCTCGACAAGAATGCCAAAAATATGGAGAAATATGTATAGAAAGCATCTTCAATTTCTTTAAAAACAAAACGAAATATTTATTAAAAAAATATTGAATTCGACTATATATTTTAATAATTGCCACGTTTTATAAATCATAAGATCCAACAAAGTTTATGAAAAAAATTAGTTGGTAACCTAAAATTTAAGTGCAAAATAGGATGTTGCAAGTTTTGTACCACTATATATTTTAGGGTAAATCACTATAATTTAGATAAATTAGTGCTTGAGATTGGAAAAGTAACATTTTTTTTTACCCTTGTAAATACATGATCAAGAGTTTAACGATGCTAAACGAAAATAATATATAGTTTTGGAGGTTGCTTCTTAATTACAATTTATTTGCATAATTAAGGTTATCACAAATATTAATAAACAGAGTAATATTAACTCCTTCTTAAGGAAGCAATTATTGGTAAAGAAAAAGTAAGTCAACGAAGAAAAAGGCAAACAGAACATTGATAAAGTAGAATTAATTACTTGAGAAATAAAATAAAGCAAAAGTTTTTTACTTTTTGTGAAACTTTTAAGGAAGTCTCTTGGTATTTTCGTTAAGAGAAAAAGATGAGAACTTACATGATTTATTCACTTTAATTATAACCCAGAAAAAGCTTCTGTCTTGCCATAACAAGCAGAATTAATTGCTTTTGTTGAAGAAATTACATCAAAGTTTATCCATCGGCAAAAACACTCCGAAATATAAGTTCGGTCGATGCTTTAGATTTCTTAATTAAATTTAAGTTGTTTTATGTTTTTGATTTCTTGCAACAAATTGTATATTCATATTCATGCGTTTGACATATTTCACAGATTAATTGATTTCAAGATCAGAGAAGGAAATTGCTTGTATTGACAACACATCAAAAACCAACTGCTTCAATGAGTATCGAAGGAGTCTCTTCTTATCCTCTTCGTTGGAAATATGATGTTTTTGTAAGTTTTAGAGGCGAAGATACCTGGAAGAACTTCACAGATCATTTATACGCTGCTTTGACTACTCGAGAAGGAATTACTGTCTTTAAAGATGAAAAAGAACTTGAGAGAGGGAAACTCATTTCATTAGAGCTCCTTCAAGCAATTGAAGAATCAAAATATTTAATTATTATTTTCTCTAGAAACTATGCTTCTTCAACCTGGTGTTTGGATGAACTCGTTAAAATGGTTGAATGCAAGAACTCAAGGAAACAAAGTACTGTTATTATTCCGATTTTCTACGATGTAGAGTAGTAAGGAAACAAAGAGAAGCCTTTCAGCAAGCCTTTGCCAAACATGAAGAAACCTTTAGGGAGGATAAAGAACAGGTTCAAAACTGGAGGAACGCTTTAACAGAGGCTGCCAGTCTCTCTGGATGGAACGCGAAGGACAGGTAATGACTTTTTTTTTTTTTTTTTTTTCGTTCTTAATTTACATTAGAAAGCTTATTTTACATAAAAGTGAGAACATATGCACTAATTACAAAAGTAAACTGTTAAACAGAGGATATATAAAATTAACTCTATTTTCTTAAGAGTTTGGTCGTCCTGGCCAGCAGTTTGCGTGAATGTATTTCTGCCATTTTTTTAATATATATGAAATCTGGCATGTTTAAATTGTATAGATCTTTTTTTTTTTAATGTTTTATAGCTTATAATAGGAAAGTACACCAATATCCTTGTACTGTATACACGATTCTGCATGTGTGTGACAAGTATGTACAAAAGAGCTAACGCAAAATATGATTATAATTGTAATTAAAGGCTGAAATTTGGAGTAAAATACATAGGAAAGAAAAATGGAATTATTTATTTATTTATTTATAAAGCTAAATAAGATAAATGAAGGAAAAAATATCTAATGACTTTTCCATGGTTTGGAAGTCAATTAATTATACATGGGCTTGCAAACAATTGCTCAGATACCAAATATATAAGCCGAAGCTCTGAATCAAATTATTTCCTTTAAAGCGCTTTCTCAAGCCCTCCTGGCACTAGTGCATCTCAAAAAGAACTCTTATGATCTAGAACTTAGCTTAATTAAATGGGTAGAAACAAGACATCAATGTCTGATATTGAGTACGTGGCGTTGTTTACACCCAGTTGCAAACTAAGATAGTGCCTATTCAGGTTCAACACTGGAATATACCTTTGGGTTTCCAGCCGATATACTCAAAATCAGTAGGACACTTAAGCATGTAAGTGGAAGAAATGGAAGAGATAATTACTTAAAGGTTTCCTCCCACAGTCTCTATCTTTTGAGGAGGACGAAACTCTTATTTATAGAAGGAGTTTTTGGTTACAAAGCAACCCACGTAGCTAACTGTTAACCACACAAGTGTGGTAGACAATTTTTCAAACTAAACAAACTAGTTATCATGACAAGATGACTTTACATACTTAGTCATCTTTTACATTTATAACACATAACATATTTTAATAACTTTTACATGCTTAAACCTAAAAACATGTGAAAAAGCTTTATTATAATACATGACTAAAACTTTTTCTTTTATCGATAACTTATGACTTTTGGATTTGTGGAGGAAGAGATGCCAGAGCATCATTTTGGTGACGTAGTGATGTTGGAGATATGTAAATATTCATCAGAATCATCATCACTGTCAGGGTCCCACCATGTCAACATGTCAAATTGAGGAATCTTTTCTTTTTTCTTGTCCAAATCTATGAGGAGTCTATCCAAAATAATATCATCTTGCTAGCTTTCTTGACTTGGTCCACTTCTTTTTTCTAGAATTTGCTGTAGATACGTCTGATCAATGCTGTAAGGATCTTGAGAATCTTGAAAGTATGGAGGACAAGACTGGTCTTGAGACAGCTGGGGGAGTGTTGGCTGTGGAAGACTTTGGAGACTGAGTTGGAGTTGTAGATTACTATCTTCATCTCTTTGGGCTTGGGCTTAGCAAGAATAGAAACTTTCTCCTTGGACTATGTGTTTATGGGTCGAGTGATACATCTTCCTATATTGCCTTAGTTGATAACAATATTTTGAAGGATATTATTCCCATAGAGCATCATCTTCAATACTTGGCCATATCTGAGGTGGGATTCTAGAATTGATTTCTAAAATCCTTCTTTGGAATTCCCGAAATTCATGGGGATATGCTTCCCATTTTTGAGCCAAGCTATATGGAGATAGACAGTATTCCTGTACATGTGAAAAGAACTGCAATTGATTGTTAGTAACAACGCTAGTTCTTTTGAAAATATAGATAATATGATATGCCGCTCTTTGCCTACGAAGATTGAAACTTTTATGTCTTTGATATTCAAATTGTGACTTCCACCACGAGAGGGGATGAAACCATTCAAGGAATATTTGGAAACATCCTGAACGAGTATTAAGAGTTCTTTGGCTGTAGAGCAGACTGGTATGTGCCATTCTGTTTAACATATAACTGAGATTGAACTCAATACCAATAGAGAACTGCTGTAAAAGATGCCAAAAAAACCATAAGCATTTAGGGCAAAAATCCTTTTTAATGTCTCGAACATGATAAATTGTCATGTATGGAAATTCTGGATGGATCTCAATGCTGCCGAGGGGAAATGTGCCATATTTTGTGAGAATTTTCGCTTGATACTCTAGCATCTGCTTATGATGAGACTGATTTAGAGTTTGATTTGCTATCAAAGTAGGAACTTCAGGAGGAAGAAATTCATAATCTGCTGGTGGGAAGGGAAAAGGATTCATCATGTGGATTACTAGAATGAGTTGCAGAGAATTGCTTTGATCAATCTTGATTTGTTGAGGGCGAGATAACATATCTGCAAGAATGTTGTTGTCACCTTTGATATGCTTGACATCGAAAGTAAATTGAGAAAACCAAGTTGACCATCTGAGTAACTGCGCAGAAATCAATTCTAGAATCCCACCTCAAATATGGCCAAGTATTGAAGATGATGCTCCATGAGAACAATATCCTTCAGAATATTGTTATAAATTAAAGCAATATAGAAAGATGTATCACTCGACCCATAAACACATAGTCCAAGGAGAAAGTCCCTATTCTTGCCAAGCCCAAGCCCAAAGAGATGAAGATAGTAATCTACAACTCCAACTCAGTCTCCAAAGTCTTTCACAGTCGACACTCCCCCAGATATCTCAAGACCAGTCTTGTCCTCCATACTTTCAAGATTCTCAAGATCTTTACAGCATTGATCAGACGTATTTGCAGCAAATTCTAGAAACAAGAAGTGGACCGAGTCAAGAAAGCCAGCAAGATGATATTATTTTGGATAGACTCCTCACAGATTGGGACAAGAAAAAAGAAAAGATTCCTCAATTTGATATTTTGACATGGTGGGACCCTGATAGTGATGATGATTCTGATGAATATCCACATATCTCCAATATTACTACGTCACCAAAATGATGCTCTGGCATCTCCTCCTCCATAAATCCAAAAGTCATAAGTTATCGATGAAAGAAAAAGATTTAGTCATGTATTATAATAAAGCTTTTTCACATGTTTTTAGGTTTAAGCATGTAAAAGTTATTAAAATATGTTATGTGTTATAAATGTAAAAGATGATTAAGCATGTAAAGTCATCTTGTCATGATAACTAGTTTGTCTAGTTTGAAAAATTGTCTACCACACTTTTGTGGTTAACAATTAGCTACGTGGGTTGCTTCTTCTATCTTTGAAAGATAATGGTTCTGAACTACTGCGTTTTTAAATTGCCAATTTAACACTGCTTCTGCTTGAGTCATCTGCTCAGGTTGTCCATCTGCTCAGGTTGTCCATCTGCTTTTCTAGAGGTTGATGGTTTTACCTTACATGCAAATTTTTCTCTGGTAACAGGATCTTCCTTGGATTCCAGAGGAGGAAATGAAGCTGGATCCGGTTGATACATAGCTATAGAAGGAATAACTAAGCCGATATGTTGTTTTGGGATTCAAACAGCTTTAGCCTTGCATTTCTTTTGTAGAGAAGGGATATGAATTGGAATTTCTGAATCAGAAGAATTAGATCGAGAGTTGGCATCTAAATCATCCCATCTAGATGGTTCTGGAATTACTTGATGAACTGGACTTGTGTATTTGACTACAAAGTCAAATTTGCCAGTTGATTCACCTAGTAAATCATAACCAGGAACCTTTCTCTTGTATGCCTCATAAAAAGCATCTGACGTCTTCAACTTTGGAGGCCGATAAGCTCTTTTCCTGCTAGGCGGTCTGAAAGGATCAGCATGCTCCAAACAAGCAGGACAATTACAAGAGAGATTGTCTGGTTGATGTTCTTGAAACATGTGAATAGGAACGCCTTGATCATCAAAAGCATAAATCTCAGTAGGAATATATGGGAAAATTCCAAATTGAATTGAGAAAGGTAGTGTAGAAGGTTTTTCAGGAGCAAAATGAATTTCTATTTTTCCACTGGAAGTTCTTTTAAAAGAGGGCTCTGTAGATTGTAAAGGCTGATTGGAAGAAGAAGCAGCATGGGTTTTCTTCATAGTTGGTAACCCATTTGGTAGGTATCAATTCTTTGAGCTTTTCACGGGCTATTTGTTGAGGAACAAAAGTACAGCTAGGGACTTGATTTGATTCTACATTTATGAATATATAATCATTTGTTTCATTTGGAAGAGCAATGTCCATAGCATGATCTTGAACCCGGTAAACCATTTGGTAATGGTGAGTGGCCATATATGTAGGTCCAACAGGGACAACACCAACAACTTGGATTTGCAATTTGAGGCAAGTTTTGAGTTGAGGATCGTTGATGGGCATATTAAAATTTGGGAACATGGTAACCATGATTGTATCAACATTAAAGGTGGTTTGAACAGTGCCTAAACAAGCATGTTCATAATTAGGGAATCTGGTATCAATGAGAGCAATTCTCGAGGTAACAGGAAGGCCTTTACAAGCATGATAAGTGAGAGCGAAACGAATTCCACCAAAATGAAGATGAGTGAAACCTTTCCTTTTCCAAAGATCAATCAGATGATCTGGAATATCAACTTGAACATATTGCTCAGATTGGGTAGCAGGGAGTTGATATGCATTGAATTTACTACACTGAACATACTCTTTGACTTTAGAAGGAGAAGGATTAATTAGAGTTTTGATGGTTTTATGGAACAAAGAAAGAGGATTTTTATACACACGATAAGGATTGAGATAAGGGAGATTAGAAGTAGGGAGTTGAGAACTATCAGGAAAGTATTGTATTTCATAGAGACTATCTATTTTATAAGAAAAGGACTTTCGAAGAGAAGAAGTAGGTATAATAGACACAGATTTATCAGGACAAGTTGCCATGGCTCTGATACCAAATATATAAGCCGAAGCTCTGAATCAAATTATTTCCTTTAGGGCACGTTTGGGAGTCTGGATTGGATTGGATTGGATTAAGATTGGGATTAGGATTGGGACTGGATTAGATTGGACTGGATTATAGATAATGTTGTCTTATGTTTGGTGTAGTACGGGACTGGACTATATTAATATGTATTAAATTTTTAAGAAATCAATTTCTAAATATAAATTAATTTAATTTTATTCAAGTTTAATTTGAATATCATTTATTAATATTTAGATTAACAATATTTAAATACTATTAATATTTTTATAAACATAATATTATTTTGCATTACATTATGAATAAATTATTATATAAATTATAAACTTGAATTTAATATTTGGGATTATTTTTTAATTATTATAAAAAATCAAGATTAATATTAGAAAGAACTAATTAAAAATTTAAATATATTTTAAAATTATATTTATTTATTATTATTAAATATAGTAATGTTATTGCTTATTTGTTATATTATTGTTACATTAATTTTAAATTAAATAATCAGGACAAATTTGAGATAAAATAATTAAATATAAAAATGTAATCAAAATTTATAATTCATTTAAAAATTATTAATTATTACAATGATATATTTTATGTTCAAGAATAATTTATTATTAATTATATAATTCTTGTTTGTATTATTAGTAGAATTAATTAATTAATTAATCAATATTTAGTTTAATAAAATTAAGCAAATATTAATATAAAATAACAAATTATTTATTAAATATATTATAATGTACTATAAAATTAGAAATATATAAGTTGCATATTTGATTATTTTAATAATATTGTAAAATCTATTTAAAAAAATAAATGTATAGTATTTTAAAAAATATTAATTTTTACTAATAAATTCTTTATTTAAAATTATTATATTGTAATATATGATTAAAAAATAAAGCTTATATATTTGATGATTTTAATAATATTACAAAATATTTTTTAAAAATTAATAATATGACGTTTTAAAATCATATTAATTTTAAAATATAATATTATTTTAATTAAGAAATTTATATTATTTTTCTTTTTATAATTTATAATTTATTTTTAATTTTCTTACATAATTAATAATTTCATAATAATATTAAATTTTTTATGGGTTATTTTGATATTATTACACTAATATTTATTTTAAAATATTTTATAAATAATTTATTTTATTATTTTTAAAATTTAAATGCTTGTTCCAATCTTGGAACTTTTTGTCCCATGCTTTCATATGGGACTCCTTGTCCCATGACTGGCCCAAAAGACAAAAAAATGTGGTCCCCATTTTAATCCAATCACATTCTCAATAACTTGTCCAAACAACAGATTAGCATTATTAGTCCCAAATGATAGTCCAATCCCACCCCTGGCCTGGTTACCAAACGCGCCCTTAAAGTGCTTTCTCAAGCCCTCCTGTCACTAGCGCATCCCAAAAGGAACTCTTATGATCCAGAACTTAGCTTAATTAAATGGGTAGAAACAAGGCATCAATGTCTGATATTGAGTACATGACGTTGTTTTCACCCAGTTGCAGACCAGTATAGTGCCTATTTAGGTTCACCACTGGAATATATCTTTGGGTTTCCAGCCGATATACTCAAAATCAGTAGGACACTTAAGCATGTAAGTGGAAGAGATGGAAGAGATAATTACTTAAAGGTTTCCTCCCACAGTCTCTATCTTTTGAGGAGGACGAAACTTTTATTTATAGAAAGAGTTTTTGGTTACAAAGCAACCCACGTAGCTAATTGTTAACCACACAAGTGTGGTAAACAATTTTTCAAACTAGACAAACTAGTTATCATGACAAGATGACTTTATATGCTTAGTCATCTTTTACATTTACATTCAATTAAAACATCGTGTGCTAGTTTTTTTTTTTTAATTTCATTTTAAGAACGAAGCCTTAAATCACTTTGGTAAAACAAAAACACAAGTATAAAAGAAAATTAACCAATAGTTTCTTGGTGAGCAAATTAATTAAGAATTCTTTTTGACAATAATGAGAGAATAACTATATTAATTATTGGTGTATTATAATTTTTTTATACTAAATTAGCTCCAAATACTGAAGAAAATAAATAAAAATAAAATTTTATTTCTAAACAAAAACAAATAATTAATAAATGAAAATGAATATAAATAATAAAGGATTAATACAATAGTAGAATATGCATATGTTTAGCAAATTATATATTCCTAGCTATGCCATGAAAATGTCTTCATATTTTATATATTTTTATTTATAAACGAAAACAAATAATTAATAAATGAAAATGAATATAAACAATAAAGGATTAGTAAAATTGTAGAATATATGTGTATGTTAAGCAAATTATTTATTCCTAGGCATGCCATTGAAATGTCTTCATTTATTACTCGTAATCAATATATCTTGTATATTAATATTTTCACAACAAACTTTCTTGATCGTTTATTCAATGAGTCAGAAGTTATAGAAGACATTGTCAAAGAAATATCAAAAATTCCAAAATTAATGACTTTTGAGGGCCTACTAGGAATAAATTCACGTTTGGAAGAAGTTAGGCGACTTATAGATAGAAAACCTAACGATATTTGCATCATAGGGATTTGGGGAATGGGAGGAATAAGGAAGACTACCATTGCAAGAATAGTTTATGACTCAATTTGTTGTCAATTTGAAGGAAGTAGTTTTCTTTCAAATGTTGGAGAGATTTCAGAAAAAAATGGCCTGGTTCTCTGCAAAAGCAACTTTTGTCCACAACCCTAACAAAAGGAAGAAATAATAGCATATGTGATGATGAGTATGATGCAATGAATGAGATAAATAAGAGGCTGAGGCACAAGAAGGTTTTTGTCATTTTAGATGATGTCACTCATGTGAAACAACTAAATGCATTAATTGGAAAGCATGACTAGTTTAATTTAGGAAGTAGAATCATAATAACAACAAGAGATAAGCATTTGTTAATAGCACATGGTGTTGATGAAGTGTACTAGGCTAAAGAACTAAATCATGATGAAGCTTTTCAACTTCCTGTTTTGAAAGCATTTAAGAATCGTCAACCTTTAGAAGATTATAGGAAGTTGTCCCAATCAACTGTAGACTATGCTGGTGGACTTCCATTAGCTCTTGAAGTCTTAGGTTTCTTTCTGTGTGGTAGAACTATATATGAATGGAAAGATGCAATAAAAAGATTGCAAAGAGACTCCAAAAAGGACATTTTGGATAGAGTTCAAATAAGCTTTGATCGTCTAGAAGAAACTGAGAAAAAGATATTTCTTAATATTGCGGGTCTTTTTAAATGGGAGTATAGAGATTATGTAACAATAATTTTGAATGGTTGTGATTTTAACGCAACTATTGGAATAAGTATTCTCATCAAGAAATCTCTCATAACTGTTCAATTAACAACAAAATATATATGCATAACTTGTTAAAACAAATGGGTCAAATTGTTAAAAGAGAATCCCCTGAGAAGTTTGATAGATGTAGTAAATTATGGGAGGAAGAAGATATATGTCATGCATGCGCTAAAAAACAAAACAGTAAATTATTATTAAGAAGCATGTTTTCTTTTTAATTCAATTTTTGAATAAATTAAGTTTCTATACAATTTTACCAAATTAATGTCATGACATGTTGTTTATTACTCATATTTCCTCTTAATTTTTTAGGGAACTGAACTAATTGAAGGCATAATGCTTAGCAAAGAACTTCATTCAACTGCAAGTTCTGAAGCCTTTTCAAAGATGACCAATCTAAGACTTCTAAAGCTGCGCCAAGTAAAACTTTCCAATGGCCTTAAATACCTTTACAACGAGTTGTAGCTCCTTGATTGGAATGGATATTCTTTAAAATCCTTACCATCGGATTTGTCGTTGAATAAGATTGTTGAAATCAAAATGGATAGCAGATATATTCGACAACTATGGAAGGGAACCTAAGTAAGATTAACGTGATTACCTATTTGTATTTTATTTTTAATCAATGACAATTGAATATCTTATGTATACATATTCTTTTATTAGTTTTTAAAATAAATTAAATAGATAATTTTTATTAAATTTTTTCCATTTTTTGTTTTCAATAGGCTATGAACATATTGAGCTCCATAAGTTTTAAAGACCGTAAGAACCAGACAAAAACACCAAACTTCAGACGGATACCAAATCTTGAGAAGTTAACTCTTAAAAGATCTTCAAGGTTGCGCAAGATTCACCCATGTGTGCTAGTTCGCAAGAAGACTAAATGGATGAATCTCAAAAACTGTGCAAGCCTTGTGACTCTTGCAAGGGAGATTCACATGGAATCTCTTAGAACACTTCAACTTTCAGGTTGCTCAAAATTGGAGAATTTTCCAAAGATTATGGGGAGTATGGAATGTTTGTATGAGCTTTCTTTAGAAGAAACTGCTATTAAAGAATTGCCTTCAACAATTGAGCTTCTAGTTGGACTTGTTTCTTTGTGTTAGTATCCGTGTGTTGAGCTAATGTCGAGAGTTGTCGAGTGTTGTTGTCGAGCTGGTTTTCAGTGTTGTGTTGTTGCTTTGACCAGTGTCGAGAATATTGTTGAGATGTGTCGAGTTGATTGTGTAGCTAATATTGTCGAGTGAAGTTGAGAATGTCGAGTGAAGTTGAGTTGTCGAGGGAAGTCAAGGTGTCGAGTTTATCGAGTGTTGACTGTCGAAGTGTCGAGTAGATGTGCAATGAAGATTTGTGTCGAGACCATTGTGTTAAAAGTGTCGAGTGTTGAGCATGGTTGTCGAGCACTTATGCCGAGAGCATTGACAATGAGATTTTTGGTTACAACATGCATGTGTCATGCATGTGCTATGTTTTGATCAACTTGTGATGAAACAAGAAAATTAATTTAATTATTATTTTACTGTTTCTAGAGTTATATTTTAGGAAGTAATTGATTTATAAATATATCATAAGACTAGGATAATATCTTGTATAGAATAGGAGATTATTTATTTATCCTAATCTCTTTTGGTATTTAATCACTTTCTATTTATCCTAATTCTAATGTGATGTTGATTAGATCTTTTACAGGATTTCTAGGAGATTTCATCCAAGCCTCTCTCTCTCTCTCTCTCTCTCTATATATATATATATATATATATATATATTTCATGTAATAACCAGAAGCGGTGACGTTGAAAAAGAGAGAGATTAACTGGTTAGCCAATTTGGTTGTGAGAGAGTTTTGACTTTAGCATTCCATGATTTTATAGAATATCTTCAACGCAAATTAGGATGCTTTGTTAATCCGATTCTTTGAGTCTTTGATTCATATATAAGTGGTAGAATTCGTACATGAGTTGTTGATAAAAGTCTGTAGAGTTAGTAGACACTTGGGATAACTTACGGGTTAAGTGTTTATGTAATTCAATGTCAGACAATGATAGTTATGTATAACTTTACAGTGTGTTGTTAAGTTATCTCCGACAGAGAATGGGTAGTGTCACTAAAATTTAAGATCTTAGCAAGATTTTGTTTGTCAAAGATTAGGTCAGTGTGTGAGAGTGAGTCAGCACTGTAAAAGGTCCTAAAGATTGTACAAACAAGAACTTAGTGAATTGCAGCTCTATAGCTGTTTGTGGATGTAGGTTTTATAATCGAACCACGTATAAAATCCTCCTGTGTCAACTTACGTAACAGTTGACTATTTTATTTTATATAACTGTGTACTTCCAAAACTTTTAATTGGTATCAGAGCAGGATCACTGATAGACAAGTGAAGAAAACGATCAGACTGATCTGGAAGAATGGAGTTTATTCGCAGTGGAGGAACTGGAACATAACCACCTATCCTTGATGACAGTAATTATTCATATTGGAAGGTAAGAATGATGATGTATATTAAATCTCTTGATGACAGGGCATAGACTAGTGTACTTAAAGGATGGACACCACCAACGAAGGTGAATGCATTTGGTGATTCTGAAGTCAAACCAGAGGATGAATGGACTGATGAAGAATACCGATGTTCCAGCTGGAATTCAAAGGTTCTTAATGCAATTTTGTTGCAGTGGACTTAAACAACTTTGGACAGATTTTAAGGTGCAAAGTGGCCAAGGAAGCATGGGACATACTTGAGGTAAAACATGAAGGTACTGCATCTGTTAAAAGGTCAAAATTGATGAGACTTAATTCTCAATTTGAAAATTTAATGATGCATGACGATGAGTCTATTTCTGAATTTTACTTTAAGATATATCACATCACAAATTCTACATATATGCTTGGAAAAACTTTCACTGATGTAGAAGTTGTTAGTAAGATAATGAGGTCTGTCCCAGATAAGTTTCAACCTAAAATTTCTGTCATTGAGGAAGTGAAAAACACTGATGAAATGAGAGTTGATGAACTAATTGGCATCCTCTAAAACTTTGAAATTAATCAAAGTACTAGGAAGCAAAAAGGAAAAAGCATTGCATTTACTGTACAAACTAAAAAATATGATGATGAAAGTAATGATGAGCTTGATGAAACTGATCCTAAACAGATTGCTTTTCTAACAAGAAAGAATGTTAAGTTCATGAAAAGAAATTTCAAGAAAAAGAATCAAGGAAAGCCATCAAACTCAAGTGCAGAAAAATTCAGAAAGTTCAACAAAGAGAATGACAAGAAGCCAAAACAATATGAAAAGAAAGGGCAGATTCAGTGTTATGAATGCTTTGGTTTTGGGCATATTCAATCTGAATATGCTAATCTCAAGAAGAAAAATAAAGGACTGACAGTAACCTGGAGTGATGAATCAAAATTAGAGTCAGAAAATCAATATTGCATGAGCAGCTTTGTTGCTTTTACTGCATCTGCAGCTGATAAAGGGAAAGTTGTTATGTCTAGCATAATAAAAAATTGCAAAACCAGTGTTGATCATTCTGATGAAGAAGATGGACCAGAATACTCTGAAGAGTTGCAAGAGACATACAATACACTCTATGGTGAATGGCTGAATTAGAAGGAAGAAATTAAAGCCTTAAAGAAGAAGATTGAGGAGTTGGAATGTGAAAAATTAATCCTTTGCTGAAAATCAGATCATAGAACTGAAAACTGTTTTGACGGACAAAATAACACATATTGAGAAAATCACAATAGAACTGGTTGAAAGCAAGAGGTGTGTTGATCAACTCAAAATTGGAGCAGCCAAACTTGATTAGGTCTTGAATCTTGGAAGAGACAACTCCAACAAACATGGATTGGGGTATACAGAAGGTAATGTTGCATCTTCATCAAACACAGTCTTTGTGAAAGCTTCAACATCAGGTAAACATTTTGAACCTAACTCTTTAAGGTCGAGTCCTAGTTCAAAGAGTAATGAAATGTTTGTTTCTCCCCTGAGTTCTTTCAAACCCAGTTCTGAAAAGGTAAAGAAATTCATTCCTACTTGTTATTTTTGTGGTAAAAAGGGACACATTAGCCTAGATGCTTTAAACTATTGAACCTTTTGTATAAAAGATCAAAATAGTTCAAACAGTTACCAAAATCACAACTGCAGTGGGTCAAGAAAGACAAAACAATATGCCATGTTGCTTTTACTGCACTTAATCATGCATCCGATGATTTGTGATATTTTGACAGCAGTTGTTCCAGGCACATGACTAGAAATATACAGTTTCTAACAAACTTTAAAGCATGCAAGGATGGCAATGTCACCTTTGGAGATGGAGCAAAAAGTAAGATCATAGGTAAAGACACTTTAAATGTCAAAGGCCTACCCAATTTTAAAAATGTCTTACTAGTTGAAGATTTGAAAGTTAATCTTATAAGCATTAGTCAGATTTGTGATGAAAAGTATACCGATAATTTCACACAAAACAAAGGCATGGTCTTAGATAATTTTGGTAAATGCATTCTAGAAGGTAATAGATCTTTGGATAATTGTTATTTGGTAGAAATTGCATTTCATGCTAGGATTTTGGATTTAGAATTGTGGCATAAAAAATTAGGACACTTAAATTACAAGGACTTGGTTAAATTAACTAAGTTAGGTGCTGTAAAAGGAGTTCCTAAACTAGATGGAAAGGTTAATGAAATTTGTGGACCATGTCAAATTGAAAAACAGATTAGAAGTTCATACAAATCAAATCCACATCTTAGCACTTCCAAAATACTTGATTTGCTTCACATGGATCTTATGGGTCCTATGCAAATTGAAAGCATTACAAGTAAGAGATATATATTTGTTTGTATGGATGATTTTTCTAGATATACTTGGGTTGATTTCATAAAGAAAAAATCTGATACTTTTGAGGCTTTCAGGAATCTTTGTGTTAAGCTTGAAAATGAGCAAAACAGGAACATTGGCAGAATTATGAGAATAAGAAGTGATCATGGCAAGGAGTTTGAAAATGTTAGTTATGCTAACTTTTGCAAATATCATGGAATTGATCATGAATTTTCAGCTCCTAAAACCCTTGAATAGAATGGCATTGTAGAAAGGAAGAATAGAACTTTTCAAGAGATGGCAAGAGTGATGCTAAATTGCAAGAAGTTGACAAAAAGGCTATGGGCTGAAGTAATAAGTACTGCTTGTTATATTTCAAATAGAGTTTTTCTTAGACCTGGCACTAGCCAGACACCTTATGAAATTTTAAAAGGAAGAAAACCTAATTTGAAATATATTCATGTCTTTGGATGCAGGTGTTACATCTTAAATGACAGAGAGCGGTTAGGTAAATTGGATTCGAGAAGTGATGAAGGAGTCTTTGTGGGATATGCACAAAATAGCAAAGCATTTCGTGTTTACAATCTGAGAACTGAGGTAGTCGTGGAATCTGTAAACGTAGTATTTGATGATCTTGATGATTATGCAAAGTACTCACATGAGGAAAGCATAATCAGCTTCACAGATGATACAAAAAAGATAGATTTAGACAGCAACAATAAAAAGGATTCCATTATGAAAGAGAAAACATCTGCTGTTACATCTGACGTAACAGTAATATATGACAACTCATATTTGAACAGAAATTCAATTCAAAATGATGATGATAGAAAAGATCCACCCATATGGATTCAGAAAGGACATCCAATCAGCTCTATCATTGGAACATCATATGGCATGATGAAAACCCGGAGCAAGGTAAGAAATCAGGTAAGGTTTCCTTGTTATGTTTCTTTAGTTGAACCAAAAAAATGTAAAAGAAGCTTTAAAAGAAGATGTGTGGATTCAAGCCATGCAAGATGAACTTAATCAGTTTAAAAGGAATAAAGTATGGAAATTAGTTCCTAGACCAGAAAATACAAATGTCATTGGAACTAAATAGATATTCAAAAATAAAACTGATAAAAGTGGTCAAGTAGTAATAAATAAAGCTAGGCTAGTTGCACAAGGTTACACACAAATTGATGAGACCTTTGCACCAGTAGCCAGACTTGAGTCAATCAATTACTACTTGCAATTGCTTGTTTGCTTGATTTCAAATTGTACCAAATGGATGTTAAAACAGCATTTTTAAATGGCTATCTCAATGAAGAAGTCTTTGTTGAGCAGCCCAAAGGATTTGAAGATCCTAAACATCCTAATTCTGTGTACAGATTACACAAAGCTTTGTATGGTTTGAAACAAGCTCCTAGAGCTTGGTATGAGAGTTTGACAAATTTTTTAATCAACGGAGGATATAAAAGAGGCAGCAATGATAAGACCTTATTCATCAAACATGCATCTAACTATTTTATTGTTGCTCAAATATATGTTGATGACATTATTTTTGGATCAACTAACAAAAGCAAAATTAATGAGTTTGCTAAGTTGATGCAGAAAGAGTTTGAGATGAGCATGGTAGGAGAATTAAATTTCTTTCTTGGATTACAGGTTAAGCAAATGGATGATGGGATATTCATATCTCAATCAAAATATGCAAAAAATCTTGTAAAGAAATTCGGACTTGAGAATGCAAAACCAATGAAAACTCCTGTCAGCACGAACCTTAAACTTTCAAAAAACAATGCAGGAAAAGATGTAGATACAAGTTTGTATAGAAGTATTATTGGTAGCCTGCTATACCTCACATCAAGCAGACCAGATTTGTATTTTAGTGTAGGACTTTGTGCAAGATTTTAAGCAAATCCAAAGCAATCACATCTTGCTACAACTAAAAGAATCATCAGGTATGTTCATGAAACACATGATTATGGGATATGATTTTCTAAAGATACAAATGATTATCTTGTAGGGTTTAGTGATGCTGATTGAACAGGAAATGCAGATGACAGAAAAAGTACGTCAGGAGGTTTTTTTTATCTTAGTACTAACTTGGTTTCTTGGTACAGCAAAAAACAGAATTCTATTTCTTTATCTACTGCTGAAGCCGAATACATAGCAGCAGGGAGTTATTGCACACAACTATTGTGGATGAAGCAAATGTTGAGTGAATATGGTATTGAACAAAAGCCTATAACTGTGTTTTGTGATAATATTAGTGCTATAAACATTTCCAAAAATCTTGTTCAGCATTCTAGAACAAAACACATTGACATAAGATACCATTTTATAAGGGAACGAGTGAAGTCTAAGGTGATCCACATTGAACACATCTCCACTTATAGACAATTGGCTGACTTGTTCAATAAAGCATTGGACACAACAAGATTTGAAAATCTTAGAAAAGCCTTAGGCATCTGTCAGTTATATGAATGAACACAGTATACTGTTATGCTATTCATATATGTGGTATCATAAGTTTTCTTCTAAATTAGCATGTGTGAGCTGTGACATAAAATTTGTGTGAATTATAAGATACTGATTTAAAATGAAAAATATAGTGAGGGCTACCAATGTATGATTTGTGAAAGCCATCATTGAGAGTAACCTCAAGGTATCTAGGACATATGTTGAGGTCACCCACTCATATGAAAATGGCTACTTCTATATTGTGTGAAAGCTACTGTATTAATCTAGTGATATTCACATTGAAATCAATTTTTGTGTGTGTAAGAAGCATGCTCAAGTTGATCACTCAATTGAATCAAGAAGAAAAATCACTTTCTTGTGTAAATTAAAACAGCTCTAAACTATACTTTCTTATAATGATTCATATGATAATTCATATATTACTGCTATGTTTTTTTTTTGAAAAAATTACTATTCACATAAAAAGAAAAAGGAAATTACAAAATACGAGGGGCATATCTGATGCGTTCGAAACTAGCAAGTATACTAGTCGCACAAGTAATAAAGTGATGAGTAAGATATCGTTCCCACGAGGATTGATTCTAATTAAATTTGTTATTCGAAAGCAAAAACAGAGTAAATGGGGGGTTTTGTTGATTGATTAACTAAATGAACTAAGAATGCAAATGAAGAATAACAAAACAGAAAGTTAATTTGAGTGAAAAATCAATGAGAGAAATCTGGTTAAGGGATCCTTCTCTACCACAAGATATGGATTTGCGAATTAATCGTAGAATTGTCATCCAATTACAGCATTGAAAGTTATCAACCGTAGATAACAACAAGCTCTGTTATCCCAATCTTTCCTTACTTTGTTGTTAAATAAAACAAGGCTCTTTATTTAATCTCTATCCATTAAACAACCTAGAACAAGCTCTCTAAATTTAATTCAATGGATGCATTACGAAAAGAAAGACAGGTTGATCTAAGCAATAAACACACAAGCTCGGATTATTTAACTTAGGTTATATTCTCCAATTGCAATCTCTGATCACAATTTTGCTACTAATGATTAGAAATTCAAGACAATTACGGATCAAGATTTCTAGTCTAGCAATAGACAATACCCAGATTATATTCAGTTGGCCACCCAAATACAATCCAGCAAGCAATCATAAGCATTAAACATGGGAAAATACAAGCAACTTCAATTAGAGAATTGGATAACAATTCCTTGCACAATCAATTCATAAAAAACCATATCAAGGGCTTTGAAATCACCCTCAACCAATTCAGATTTAGTTACACATATTCAGATAGAATACAAATACAATACAATATGGAGACATTCCAGAAAATGAAAGGGAAAGGGAACTTAGCAAATTTGAAGAAATCTCTTAGGATTTGTAGTTCTTCCTCTTTCCAAGCCTTCAATCTCCTTCAAGAACTCCAAGAGAAGAGAGAAATCCAAAGATGCAGCCTCCTCCACGTTCTCCCCTCTTCAAGTTATGAAAATAAAACCCTAAAATGTGTTTAAATACTCTGCTACAGTGACTTGCTACCGTGCCCCGTATTATACATGCTACAGTGGCTTGTGGAATTATATTTCTATACATCTCACACTGTTTTGATTACACCTTTTGGTACACTGAATGGATTTATAAACCGTAAATTTCTCCAGAAAATAGACTTCGAGAGCTTTCCAACGGTATATAATATGTTGTCGGGTTCATTGTATATCAATACAATTAAATCCGAGAAGATCACTGACTAGCAGAGGTGAAAATGAAGGGTTTTACTCCATTTTTGTGCAAGTTGCTCCAAAAATCCTACAAACATCAAAACACACAAAAACATAAAAATACCACGGAATATAGCAAAGAAACATGGACGAATTGATATGAAAATGATACATAAATAGACACCTATCAAATTCCCCCACACTTAGACTTTGCTAGTCCTCGAGCAACACAACGATATGAAAACAAAACTAGATCTAAACAAAATCAAAGAAAAAATTAAAACACACAAATGTTTTAACTTACAAATAGGCCTCAAAGATTGTACTTAATTATAACCCAAGGAAAACTTCAAAATAATGCATTTGATCAAGAATTTTATCCGAAAGATTAGTTTCGCTTCACTTCAATTCTTCAAGTGTGTGTGTGTAGAGCCATTCTCACCTAATCAGTTGTAACCCGGATGAGTTTATACATAAAAATGAATCATATTTGATATTGAAGATGTGTAGATAAATGAACTCCATAGGCCTGCTTTTCAAGTCACTCTCCACTAATGTAGACATGCACAATACCAAGGATGAAGTAGGACTTTATTAAGCTTGTAACGTTTGGCTTGGGTGAAGGTATGATAAAGGATAATAATTTGGCTCAAATCACCCGCAAACATATAAATCATTCAAGGCTAAGTAGAGCTCAACCCTATAACACAACTTTATTTCAATTCACCAGGTTACTCCCCCAAACTTATTTAGAACACTCAATCTTTTTTTTTTTTTTGCAGAAAACAAAAGAAAACTACACCCCACACTTTGTTGTTTCATTCTTTTTAAGAACACTTAAGGGTATAGATCTCTTATTCTTCTTCTTTTGTTCTCTTTTTTTTTCTTTTTTTCTTTTTTTTTTCTTTTTTTTTTACTACACTTTCCCTCCCCCACACTTAAACAACACATTGTCCTCAATGTGTAAATACATGGACGATAAGTATAGATTGGCGTTTTTCTTTTTTTTTTTTTACAAACACAATAGAACTCACTTGCATTGCTCATGACACATCCCAACCTCCTCTAACTTCCCAAAACCAGAATATAGCTCAGAATTTAATTGTGAATGATCTACATGCTCATAGGTAAGGGATAAACTGTTTGGAACAAATTCATTTGAGGTTAGGAAATCTTTTAGTGAGTTAACAAAGACAAAGGCTTACAAAGGCTCAAAGGGGTAACTAGGGATCAATTTCAGTCAAGGTTGGATATTAAGGCTCAAACGGTCCAAAGATGGCCTAAATCATTTCCCCAATGTTGCACAGCCTAGGATTTCGCCTTGAGTGACCATCAAACAAGTTCTAGAATTCATTGAAATCTGAAGAAACATTTAAATTACATAAACTTTCTCTAAGTGAACAAATAAATCAGTGAGAATAGCTCAGTGCTCAATGTTGCGCAAGGAATCAAAAGCAAAGCGAAAACCAATAAACATTTAAAGCAAACAGATCCATGCATCATTTATCATTTTCCAAGAGTTATTCTTAATTCAATCATTATCTTATCATCGACCCACAAAATGCAAGAAAAGAGGTACGTGTCGTTGTTACACCTGAGTCAAGATTGTATATTTCAACAATCCTTAGGACCAGTAGCCCGCAGACTTAAGGTGTCCAGCCTATATACCTTTATTATGAAAGAACAAAACAAGAAACAAGACACTTCAAACAACATGAAATAAACAAACTACAGATTTATTGAGAGAGAATGCGTTTCAAGAGTTAAGAAAACCCCATATTCTACCATTCTCAGGTTTTTTCCACAATGTTTTTTTTTTTCGAATCGAAACTGATAAAGACAAAAACACACAACAACTCGAAATTACATAAAACTAAACTTACTCAGAAAATAATAAAGTCCAACAAATCAGCAAACACAAACAAGTCAGTTAGAATGGGTTTAAAAAGTTTAGAAGTTAGCCTCCTTAGTCAGCCATTATGGATTAAAGAAATCCAGAATGCGTTTCAAGAGAACTTGAACTTTTAAAGCCACCACTCTAAAAACCAAGATTAGAAAATATTACCTGGGACAAAAGAAACAACCTGAAAAAACTCAAAAAGAAATGACATAAAAAAAACTCAAATAAACACAATAAAAAGAAAGCAAACTAAAACAAAGCAAACCAGCTGATAGAGATTACAGATGGAGCGTTAAATCCAGTTTATGCCTCTTATTGCCTTCTCCAAACCAATCAATCCGAGCTGTTGTTGGATCAGGCGAATAGACGAATTCTTGTAATTTTGTCAATTAACTCCCCTGCCGTTGAAGCTGTAACAAGGATTTGCCTCGCTGATGGTGAGATAAAATTTTTTTCTACAGCTTGATCAAGAAAACACAACAAACCATCAAAAAAGTTATTGACATTTAACAAACCAATGGGTTTTTTATGGATGTTTAGCTGTGCCCAAGAGGTGATTTGGAATATCTCCTCTAATGTGCCATAACCGCCGGGTAAAGCTATAAATGCATCGGATTTAATAACCATATGTGTAATACGCTCATGCATACTAGAAACCTGTAACTCTTCCCCCATGGTGTTGCCTACGATATCTCGTACAGCTAATGGTTTAGGGATAATGCCGAGAACTTTGCTTCCTCCAAAGGATGCAGCTGTCGACACACACCCCATTAACCCAAGACTACCCCCTCCATAAATCAAATGAATACCCCTCGCAGCTAATGTCCTAACAAGATCAAGAGCTGTTGTTGTAAACTCTCCATCTTTACCAAATTGCGATCCACAAAATACGCATATAGTTTGGAATCGCCGAATTGGTGATTTCTCCATTTCTACAAGTGCTCTAACCTTGTGTAAGACAATGATGCACGTTAGGTAATATGCTTTTCAATTGCAAGACAGGTTATAATAATGACATTTGAAAATATGGAGAATGGATATATACACACGTAAAACTCTCAAATTTGACACATGGGGACATAATTTCGGTGGGGGTTGCTCGATGCAGATTTATTGCCCCAAAATTTGAAAAAATGAGATATGCTTTCGGCGAGGTTTGACAAAACCTACACACTTGTCTCCCACGTGAAGCATGGAAAAGGGAGATACACTTTCGGCGGGGGTTGACAAAACCCCCACACTTGTCTCCCACGTGAAGCATAAAAAATAGAGATACACTTTCGGTGGAGGTTGACAAACCTCCACACTTGTCTCCCACGTGTACTTATGCCATAGGGTAGTCATATGGTTTGTCAAAAAGAAAACTTGAAATTAAAACAAACAAAATCAACAAATAACAACAACACAAAAAAAACATTGATAATCAGATCAAACGAAACAAGAAAGAAATAAAATTCGACAACAACAACACACATTCAAATATACAAGTAGTTGTGATTGTGGCTCACATATTCCTCTGGTTTTACGTCCAGTAACGGCTGAAACGCCTTCTATGAGTCGGGGATTTGCTTCCCATCCAGTTTCTTATAAACTGGCAAACAGGGTCGTTTTTAGTCAGATTTCCTAGACTATAACACTGCAATTCATCACGAAATTGTGTCCATAGATTAAGCAATTCACGCTGAACAAGTCCACAAGAATGTGACTCGAGAGTTAACAAAACATTATCAGCGACTCATTACTCAAACCATTCTTAATAAATGAAAGTTTATCTTCTCTATTCCTGGACGCAAAACCTAATGAACGACAAGTCTGGTTACAATTCCATCTAGCACATTTATAACATACTTGTAACCTTTCGCTCTTCGCCTCTTGGCGTAGTAGCTCTTTCCTAGACCAGGCATGTATTTTGCGAGATTAATGTCCGGCTCACCGGACAATCTAACCTTGGCTTCGATAAGCCATCGGATATCAGCAGGCACATTTAGGAGCATCAATGCCCAAAGTCTAGTCATCCGTACTTTATAAATTTTAAACACAGCATTTTGAGGAAGTGAGGGAAAATATTTACGAAGGTTCGACAGAAAGATATCGGCATCCATTGGAGAGAAGAAAAGGAGAGATATTACCGAAAATGTGATTGAGTCTGTTCTTCTCCAAGATGTGCACGTTTCAAACCTTCAGGCAATGACTTCAGCCCCCGTTTGGATGTTTCCTCAAGCTGTTGCACAAATGAATTCGAAGTACGGAATAATCAAATTAAACAAAACGAAGAAAAAGAAAAGAGCAGAAACGAAACTAAAGACACATAAAAGAGATAACAACACAATAGCAAACAAAAGTCAAAAACAAGTAAAAGAAATATAAAAACAAATAAGACAGATGGCAAAGAGAGATAAAACCGGATCAATTTGATGGCCTACGAAAGGAATCTCCTCGAGACACAAAAATCGATCATTATTACCTTATTTTATTTTTCTTTTCTTTTTTTTATTTATTTGCAAAAACATTAGGTTACCTCCCAATAAGCGCTTGGTTTAACGTCCTCAGCCCGACGTTGGTTCCATCAGGGGAGGATCCAATCTCCACTGTGCTTCTCTAGTGGGCTTGGATCCTTTTTCCAACAAGAATGGTGCATGCATTATGGCCGGGCCTTGGAGTTAGCAACGTCCACACAATAGCTGTTTTGTGGTCTCGTAAAGTATTCGGACGAGTTCTCTCTTGTATTCGTGCAAGGCCCATTTCTATTATAATTGGCAAAGGATCATTCTCACTCATGAATCCATGCCTCAAATGATCTGGAAGAAGCTTAAGCTCCAAGGCAGGGGCTGTCATCACAGAAGGAAGAATTTTCTCATTAGATAAAGGAAATTGAATGTACGAAACATCATACCTATTTGTGGTTATTGCGATGGTCTCATTTAAGCTTGCCACAGCTTCCTCCATTTCTTTGGACACTTGTATCAAAATTCTTGACTCATTGGAATTTTCTGTCCCTATATGCTCACTAATAGCTACATCCAATCCATTCTTGCGAGTTAATTCAAAATATTGTTGTCGCAAAGAATCAACAACGTCAACTGCAAAAACAGAATGTAAGTCACTAGAAAACCTCATTACCTCAAAAATATTGAAACATATCACCTTGCCATCTGACACATCCGAAAAAGGATTGTCTCCCAAGTATAGGAGTGTCGAAGTAATAAAACCCGGTGAGACCGGGGTCGATCCACGAGGAAGGGAATTTAAGCGTTACAAATTATAAGATAAGCAAATATGATATGAATAATTCAAACAAATGATAAGATAATATCAATAGATATGTAAGATGGTAGGTGGTATTACCGACCATTTAAATATAAAACAAAAAGCAAGAGGAGGTAAAACCATCCATGGAAATAGGTGGTATAACCAACCATAGTAAAATTAAAGAACAATTTCATAAGGTGGTAGAACCTACCATAGTAAATAAAATAAAAAGTTCATAAACAATAGAATAATTAAAATACAAGAGGAATTAACACAATAACAATGAAGGCTAAGGTTAGGGGATCCGCCCTTGATATTTCAAATAAGGATATTAGCCCATTTAATTATTGAATTAGATTGTTTCGTACCAATATTTATACCACTCTTGTAAAGGGTTCAAGCATCCAATGTGCCAATCACTATATGTCTACAACAAATCAAGGTTCCTAACTAGATTCGTGTCGGTAAGGAAGAACCAGACATCATCTAGAAAGGATCCAAGCATTTGATGTGCCAAGGATTGTCGACAAAGGATCAAGACCTCCACTTTACGAGTGGTGTCAAGATTGATTAAGAAATTAAATATAAATCATATTGAATAAACATTATAAGATTAAGATTATTAAGCACATATTAAGGGTTAGAGAATCCTTATTCTCATATCAAGAGTTTCACCCTTTCACCTTAGCAAAAGAGAAATTAGAAGAACATTATAATAGAAAGAAAATTAAATGTAAGAAAAAGGAAATTCATTAATAACATAAACACACAAAACACAATACAAGATCCTAGCAAAAGCCAAAATGTTCCGGCCAAGGCCAAGATGCCCTAATGGGTCACAAGGCACCTCTATTTATAGATACATCCAGGGGCAAACTTCTCAAATTACAAGGGCATAATTGTCAAATATTAGTTGTAAATATCTTTGACAATTGGGTTCATTAGGCACCGACTTTGACCATCAATTTTGACATCGAAATGTTGTGAATTTTAATCATATGTCTTCATGAAATTGTAGATATGTCTCTCAGCTTTCTAGAACATATTGATTTGCACAATTTGGATATGTATTTTGAGAGATAAGATCCAAATATTGAGGCCTGGTCAGACTGGGCCGAGACTGTAGATGGATTCACTTCAAGCCCACTTTTGGTCCACTAAGAGCCCGAATTTGATGATTCTTGTGAAATGCAATCTTGTAGACAATTAAATCAGCTTTCCAAAACATTAAGAATTGCACCATTCTGATCTATAAATAGAGAGTTATGCCCATTTTACCGAACCTGTAACAAAACCAAAATTAAGAGGAATTAATTCCAAAGATGCAAATGCTACAAATATGCTTAAGTTGAGGATTTTAATGACACTATTAATGCAATATGATGAACTAAACTCTTATTAAACATGCATATTTAAGTGTTCATAACCATCAAACTCATGATGAGAAGTGCCATCATGAACATCAATCTTGTTCTAACAGTTTTCGAGAATGGTCTCCCTAAAAGAATCGAGTGGATTAGGAGATGTCTCATCCTCTATTTTAAGGACATAGAAGTCTGCTGGAAAAACCAATGGATTCACCTGCACAAGCACATCTTCCACAACTCTTTTGCGATATGCATTAAAATGATCAGCAAACTGAATGGTAATACCAGTTTTCGCAAAATGTCCAAGATTTAAAGAAGCATAAATAGAATATGGCATGACATTAATAGATGCTCCTAAATCTAACATAGCTCTTTCAAACTTGGTATTACCAATGGTGAATGGAATGATGAACGTACCTGGATCTTTGCATTTTGGAGGAATTTTTCTTTGCAATACAGCTGAAACATTTTCCCCCACACTTACATTCTCATTTCCTTTCAACTTCCTCTTGTTGGTGCATAACTCTTTGAGAAATTTTGCATAACGAGGCACTTGCTTGATAGCATCCAGAAGTGGTATGTTTACCTCGATCTTGCGAAAAGTTTCCAGGATTTCTTGTTCTTGTTCCTCCTTCTTTGACTTTGCAAATCTGCTAGGAAAAGGTGGAGGAGTAACATATGAAGGAATTTGAGTTTTGAGGTCTACCTTAGAAGATGATGTGTTGTTCATGGTGGAAGTGTGTCATCTCCTCATTCAGTTTGTGATTTCTTGTCCAGGTTTGGAATACTGGCCCCAGTTCCATTTGCTCCCATTCGAATTTGCTCTCCACTTCGCAAAGTTAGCAACAAAGCATTCTCTCTTGGATTGATCATCGTTTGACAAGATAATTCTTCTGAGCCTTGGCCCTCGAATTTGCTCATGCTAGTGGCCAATTGTCCCATTGATTTGCCAGGTTTTGGATACTTGCCCCAGTTTCCTGCTGGAATTGCATTGTGTTAGTGGCAAGTGCATTAACAATGTCCTGGAGAGACATACCTGAGTTTTGTGAAGCTGGTTGCAGTGCTGGATGTGGCATGGGTGGTGGTTGCATTTGAAAAGGTTGCTGCACTCTAGGTTGATTGAAACCTTGTGGCCGATTTGGTATAACATTTGGAGTGATTGGTTGATGATTCCAGTAACTGAAATTATGTTGATCTTCCCATCCAGCATTGTAAGTGATAGAGAAAGGATCATACCATTGCCTCGTTTGTCCTGGAAATCCACCCATGGCATTGGCTTGTTCCATATATTCTTCTTGTAAAGTTGGATACATGTCGATTGGATGCTCCATCGTAGAATATATCCCATATTCATAAGATTTTTGCATATCTCCTACAGCCATGTTTTCCACAAGAGAGGTTAGCTCAGAAAGTGGTTGTTCAATGTTCGGAGTGCTTACCTCATTTACTCTCCATGGTACTTGTGGCTCAAATCCGCTACTGAATTGATAGAAGTTTACTGCCATGTTGTCTAAACACAAACAATCAGAAAAGAAAAACAAAGAAAATAAGAATCAACAATGAAAACAAAATAACAAATCGATTAGAAAATCAATCCCCGGCAACGGCGCCAAAAACTTGAGGCGTTCGAAACTAGCAAGTATACTAGTCGCACAAGTAATAAAGTGATAAGTAGATATCGTTCCCACGAGGATTGATTCTAATTGAATTTGTTATTCAAAAGCAACAACAGAATAAATTGGGGGGTTTTGTTGATGGATTAACTAAATGAAATATTAATGTAATGCACAATAACACAACACAAAGTAAAATGGAGTGAAAAATCAATGAGAGAAACCTGGTTAAGGGATCCTTCTCTACCACAAGATATGGATTTGCGAATTAATTGTAGAATTGTCATCCAATTACACCATTGAAATTACCAACCGTAGATAACAACAAGCTCTGTTATCCCAATCTTTCCTTAATTTGTTGTTAAACAAAACAGGCTCTTTATTTAATCTCTATCCATTGAACAACCTAGAACAAGCTCTCTAAGTTTAATTCAATGGAAGCATTACGATGAGAAAGATAGGTTGATCTAAGCAATAATCACACAAGTTCGGATTATTTAACCTAGGTTGTATTTTCCAATTGCAATATCTGATCACAATTTAGCTACTAATGATTGGAAATTCATGACAATTACGGATCAAGATTTCTAATCTAGCAATAGACAACAACAGATTATATTCAGTTGCCCATTCCAAATACAATCAGTAAGCAATCATAAGCATTAGATATGGGAAAATACAAGCAACTTCAATTAGAGAATTGGATCACAATTTCTTACACAATCAACTCACAAAAACCATATCAAGGGCTTTGAAATCACCCTCAACCAATTCAGATTCAGTTACACATGTTCAAAAACGTGATAAATACAATACAACATGGAGACATTCCAGAAAATGAAAGGGAAGGGAAAAAACTTAGCAAATTTGATGTAATTCTCTTTGGATTGTAGTTCTTCCTCTTTCCAAGCTTCCTTTCTCCTTCAAGAACTCCAAGAGATGAAAGAATTCCAGAGCTGCAGCCTCCACCACGTTCTCCCCTCTTCAAGTTATGAAAATAAAACCCTAAAATGTGTTTAAATACTCTGTTACAGTAACCTGCTACAGTATCCCGTATTATACATGCTACAGTGATTTATGAAATTACATTTCTATACTTCTCACACTGTTTTGATTACAACTTTTGGTACACTGAATGGATTTATAAACCGTAAATTTCTCCAGAAAATAGACTTCGAGAGCTTTCCAGCGGTATATAATATGTCATCGGGTTCATTGTATATCAATACAATTAAATCCGAGAAGATGGTTGACTAGCAGAGGTGAAAATGAAGGGTTTTACTTCACTTTGGTGCAAGTTCCTCCAAAACTCCTACAAACATCAAAATCACACAAAAACATAAAAATACCAAGGTATAACAAAGAAAGATAGATGAATTGATATGAAAATGATACATAAATAGACACCTATCAAACGTGAATAATCTCATTGATCGGGAGCAACTAATCCGCCTTGACTTGTCACCTCCAATACCCCCGGGAGGTAACCTTGATTATTACTTTCTGATCTTACCTCATTTGATTAAGCATATGTTTGCTTTCTTATCAGCTTTATTTTCACATAGGTCTATTTTCTTTACACCCTACCAAGAAGTAGTTTGCCCAACTTGAAGCCAAGATGCCTCTTAAACCCTTTGCGAATGATAGGCCTGGTCTTTGCAAGAAGAAACGGAGTGGAAGTCCTCCAACTCTTGGACCTTTAAAGAGGAAAGCCAGTGATCACAAGGAAACTCCTATACGGAAGTCTGTGCCTGATAAGTCTATCTCTGTTCAGTCTATGGACGAAGTAACAGTCTCAAAGCCCATTGGAAGTAAGTTGCCCTGATGCGTTCGAAACTAGCAAGTATACTAGTCGCACAAGTAATAAAGTGATGAGTGAGATATCGTTCCCACGAGGATTGATTCTAATTAAATTTGTTATTTTTCAGCAACAATAAACTAAATATGGGGGGTTTTGTTGAATGATTAATTAAACTGAATACGAAGGCAAATAAAGAATAACACAACACAATATTAAATGAATTGAAAATTCAATGAGAGACACTTGGTTAAGGGTTCTTTCTCTGCCACAAGATATGAATTTGTGAATTAACATAGAATTGTAATCCAATTACAGCATTGAAGTTATCAACCGTAGATAACAACAAGCTCTGTTATCCCAATCTTTCCTTACTTTGTTGTTAAATAAAACAAGCTCTTTATTTAATCTCTATCCATTAAACAACCTAGAACAAGCTCTCTAAGTTTAATTCAATAGAAGCATTACGATGAGAAAGATAGGTTGATCTAAGCAATAATCACACAAGTTCGGATTATTTAACCTAGGTTGTATTTTCCAATTGCAATCTCTGATCACAATTTTGCTACTAATGATTGGAAATTCATGACAATTACGGATCAAGATTTCTAATCTAGCAATAGACAACAACAGATTATATTCAGTTGGCCATTCCAAATACAATCAGTAAGCAATCATAAGCATTAGATATGGGAAAATACAAGCAACTTCAATTAGAGAATTGGATAACAATTTCTTACACAATCAACTCACAAAATCCATATCAAGGGCTTTGAAATCACCCTCAACCAATTCAGATTTAGTTACACATATTCAATCAGAATAACAAATACAATACAGAGAAATTCCAGAATTGAAAAGGAAAGAAAGAACTTAGCAAATTCTTTGAAAATCTTCTTTGTAGATGAATCTTCTTGGAATTGTAGTTCCTCCTCTTTCAAAATCTTCTTTCTCCTTCAAGAACTCCAAGGGATGAGAGAAATCCAGAAATGCAGCCTCCTCCCACGTTTTCCCCTCTTCAAGTTATGAAAATAAAACCCTAAAATGTGTTTAAATACTCTGCTACAGTAACGTGCTACAGTGTCCCGTATTATACATGCTACAGTGATGTGTGGAATTACATTTCTACACTTCTCACACTGTTTTGATTACAACTTTCGGTACACTGAATGGATTCATAAACCGTAAATTTCTCCAAAAAGTAGACTTCGAGAGCTTTTCAACGGTATATGATATGTCATCGGGTTCATTGTATATCAATACAATTAAATCCGAGAAGATGGTTGACTAGCAGAGGTGAAAATGAAGGGTTTTACTCCATTTTTGTGCAAGTTGCTCCAAAACTCCTACAAACATCAAAACCACACAAAAACATAAAAATACCAAGGAATATAGCAAAGAAACATGGACGAATTGATATGAAAATAATACATAAATAGACACTTATCATGCCCCCAACCTCTTAACTACCTAGGCGTTTTACCTTTGATAGTACGAGCTTTCAAAGTGGCTCGACATGTGGAGACTACCTTCGTGAATTGTCACAAAGTGCTACACGTTTCATGCCCACTAATGTCTTTTTCGAGAGTGTAAAACTTACATATTTTGATGTGATAGCTCAGAATTTAATTGTGAATGATCTACATGCTCATAGGTAAGGGATAAACTGTTTGGAACAAATTCATTTGAGGTTAGGAAATCTTTTAGTGAGTTAACAAAGAAAAAGGCTTACAGAGGCTCAAAGGGGTAACTAGGGATCAATTTCAGTCAAGGTTGGCTATTAAGGCTCAAACGGTCCAAAGATGGCCTAAATCATTTCCCCAATGTTGCACAGTCTAGGATTTCGCCTTGAGTGACCATCAAACAAGTTCTAGAATTCATTGAAATCTGAAGAAACATTTAAATTACATAAACTTTCTCTAAGTGAACAAATAACTCAGTGATAATAGCTCAGTGCTCAATGTTGCGCAAGGAATCAAAAGCAAAGCGAAAACCAATAAACATTTCAAGCACACAGATCCATGCATCATTTATCATTTTCCAAGAGTTATTCTTAATTCAATCATTATCTTATCATCGACCACAAAATGCAAGAAAAGAGGTACGTGGCGTTGTTACACCTGAGTCAAGATTGTATATTTCAACAATCCTTAGGACCAGTAGCCCGCAGACTTAAGGTTTCCAGCCTATATACCTTTATTATGAAAGAACAAAACAAGAAACAAGACACTTCAAACAACATGAATAAACAAACTACAGATTTATTGAGAGAGAATGCGTTTCAAGAGTTAAGAAAACCCCATATTCTGCCATTCTCAGGTTTTTCCACAATGTTTTTTTTTTTTAATCGAAACTGATAAAGACAAAAACACACAACAACTCGAAATTACATAAAACTAAACTTACTCAGAAAATAATAAAGTCCAACAAATCAGCAAACACAAACAAGTCAGTTAGAATGGGTCTAAAAAGTTTAGAAGTTAGCCTCCTTATTCAGCCATTATGGATTAAAGAAATCCAGAATGCGTTTCAAGAGAACTTGAACTTTTTTAAGCCACCACTCTAAAAACCGAGATTAGAAAATATTACCTGGGACGAAAGAAATAACCTGAAAAAGCTCAAAAGAAACGACATGAAAAATCTCAAATAAACACACTAAAAAGAAAGCAAACAAAAACGAAGCAAACCAGCAAATAGAGATTACAGATGGAGGGTTAAATCCAGTTGACGCCTTTTGTTGCCTTCTCCAAACCAATTTATGCTAGCCATTGTTGGATCAGGTGAATAGACGAATTCTTGTAGTTTGTCAATTAACTCTCCTGCATTTGAAGCTGTAACCAACATTTGCCTTGCTGACGGCGAGATGAAATTTTTTTCTACAGCTTGATAAAGAAAGGACAACAAACCATCAAAAAAATTCTTAACATATAACAAACCAATGGGTTTCCGATGGATGTTTAGCTGTGCCCAAGAGGTGATTTGAAATATCTCCTCTAATGTACCATAACCACCAGGCAAGCTATAAATGCATCGGACTTAACAACCATATGTGCAATACGCTCATGCATGCTAGAGACTTGTAACTCTTCCCCAATTGTGTTGCCTACGATATCTCGCACAGCTAATGGTTTAGGGATATGCCGAGAACTTTACTTCCTCCCAAGGATGCAGCTGTCGACACACACCCCATTAACCCAAGACTACCCCCTCCATAAATCAAATTAATACCCCCTCGCAGCTAGTGTCCTACCAAGATCAAGAGCTGCTATGGTAAACTCTCCATCTTTACCAAATTGCGATCCGCAAAATACGCATATATTGCGGAATCGCCGATTGGTGTTTTCTCCATTTCTTCAAGTGCTCTAATCTTGTGTAAGACACGTTAGATATTATGCTTTTCAATTGCAAGACAGGTTATGGAATGACATATGAAAATATGCAGAATGTATATATACACCCATAAAACTCTCAAATTTTGACACCTGGGGACATACTTTCGGTGGGGGTTGCTCGATGCAGATTTATCGCCCCAAGATTTGAAAAAATGAGATATGCTTTCGGCGAGGTTTGACAAAACCTACACACTTGTCTCCCACGTGAAGTATGGAAACGAAGATACACTTTCGGCGGGGTTTGACAAAACCCCCACACTTGTCTCCCACGTGAAGCATAAAAAATAGAGATACACTTTCGGTGGAGGTTGACAAAACCTCCACACTTGTCTCCCACGTGTACTTATGCCCTAGGGTAGTCATATGGTTTGTCAAAAAGAAAACTTGAAATTAAAACAAACAAAATCAACAAACAACAACAACACCAAAAACAACATTGATAATCAGATCAAACGAAACAAGAAAGAAATAAAATTCGACAACAACAACACACATTCAAATAGACAAGTAGTTGTGATTGTGGCTCACATCTTCCTCTGGTTTTACGTCCAGTAACGGCTGAAACGCCTTCTATGAGTCGGGGATTTGCTTCCCATCCAGTTTCCTTATAAACTGGCAAACAGGGTCGTTTTTAGTCAGATTCCCTAGACTATAACACTGCAATTCATAACGGAATTGTGTCCATAGATTAAGCAATTCACGCTGAACAAGTCCACAAGAATGTGACTCGAGAGTTAACAAAACATTATCCCGCGACTCATTACTCAAACCATTCTTAATAAATGAAAGTTTATCTTCTCTATTCCTGGACGCAAAACCTAATGAACGACAAGTTTGGTTACAATTCCATCTAGCACATTATAACATACTTGTAACCTTTTCGCTCTTCGCCTCTTGGCGTAGTAGCTTTTTCCTAGACCAGGCATGTATTCTGCGAGATTAATGTCCGGCTCACCGGACAATCTTACCTTGGCTTTGATTAGCCATCGGATATCCGCAAGCACATTTAGGAGCATCAATGCCCAAAGTCTAGTCATCCGTACTTTATAAATTTAAACACAGCATTTTGAGGAAGTGAAGGGAAATATTTACAAAGGTTCGATAGAAAGATATCAGCATCCATTGAAGAGAAGAAAAGGAGAGATATTACCGATAATGCGATTGAGTTGTTCTTCTCCCAGATATGCACGTTTCAAACCTTCGGACAATGGCTTCAACTCCCGTTTGAATGTTTCCTCAAGCTGTTGCACAATTGAACTCGAAGCACGGAATAATCAAATTAAACACAAGAAAAGAAAAGAAAATAGAGACACATAAAAGAAATAAAAACACAAGATCAAATGAAAGTCAAAAACAAACAACAAAGCAAATAAGACAAATGGCAAAGAGAGATAAAACCTGATCAATTATAATAGCCCATGAGTGGAATCTCCTCGAAACACAAAAATTGATCAATACTACCTTCTTTTCTTTGTCTCTTTTTATTTATATTTCAAAAACATTGGGTTGCCTCCCAATAAGCGCTTGGTTTAACGTCCTCAGCCTGACGTTATCTATCCTCACCCATCACGATAAGTTGGCTCGTAGAGAGGTACCTCATCGATGTCCTGCATCACTGAATTCTCATAGTAAGGCTTCAACCTGTGCCCATTCACCTTGAATACTTTATCCGTTTTTAAGCTCTTGATTTCCACTGCACCATGGGGAAAACATTAGTAATAACAAAAGGTCCAACCCATCGAGATCGTAATTTACCTGGAAATAACTTGAGGCGAGAATGAAATAAAAGGACTTTCTGTCCCACTTCAAAATTCTTCCTGGAGATCATTTTATCATGAAATGCCTTAGTTCTCTCCTTGTTAATTCTGGAATTCTCATAGGCATCATTTCTAAGTTCTTCCAATTCTTGCAATTGAAGCTTCCTTTGTTCACCAGCAGCATCCATCTCCATGTTACAAATCTTTACTGCCCACCATGCTTTGTGTTCGAGTGGCTCTACTGGAAAGGTGACTGGCTTACCAATAGACTGAACCTATACGGAGACAATCCCAATAGGTGTCTTGTAGCATGTTTTCTGTAGGCCCAAGTGCATCAATTCAATCTAGGCCTCCAATCTTTTCGTCTCGGATTCCTGTCTTCTCAGAATGGACTTGACTTCCCCGATTTGAAACTTCAACTTGACCACTAGTTTGTGGATGATATGCAGTAGACACCTTGTGAGTGATATTGTATTTCTTGAGCAAGGCTTCAAATGATTTTGTTGCAGAAGTGTGTCCCTCTGTCACTAATCATGGCTCTTGGTGTTCCAAATCTCGTAAAAATGTTAGATTTCACAAAATCTACAACAACTTTAGAATCATTAGTTCTCGTAGCTCTTGCTTCCACCCATTTAGAAACATAATCCACAGCAAGTATAATGTAAACATTACCAAAAGATGAAGGAAAAGGACCCATGAAATCAATACCCCACACATCAAAAATCTCAACAACAAGTATAGGTGTTTGTGGCATTTGATTTTTTGCACTTAAATTACCTGTCCTTTGACAACGGTCACAAGCTTTGCAAAATAAATATGCATCTTTGAATAATGATGGCCAGTAGAATCCACAATCAAGAACTTTCAGGGCTGTTCTTTTTGGTCCAAAGTGACCGCCACATGCATAAGAATGACAGAAGGTCAAATTGAATTAAATTCAGATTCAGAAACACACCTTCTTATCACTTGATCAGAACAATGCTTCCATAAGTATGGATCATCCCATATGTATATTTGGCAATGTTTTTGATCTTGTCTCTTTGAGCTCGAGTCAAGTCATGTGGTAGCTTCTTGGTAACTAAGTAATTAACAATATCTGCATACCAAGGGGCTGCTACATGTAGAGACAGTAATTGTTTATCCAGAAAACTTTCTTGTAATGGCAGTACATCCTCGTCATGGACAATGCGACTGAGATGGTCTGCAACTAAGTTTTCACTTCCCTTCTTATCTTTGATCTCCAAGTCAAATTTGTGTAAAAGGAGTATCCACCTGATAAGCCTTGGTTTTGTATCTTTCTTTGTGAGCAAGTACCTCAAAGCTGCATGATCAGAATAAACGGTTACTTTAGTACCAATCAAATACGAACGAAATTTTTCTAAAGCAAAAATAACCGCCAGGAACTCTTTCTCAGTTGTAGAATAATTAAACTGAGCATCATTTAAAGTTCGAGATGCATAGTAAATGGCATGTGAAATTCTGCCAATTCGTTGACCCAAAACGGCACCCACAGCGTAGTCACTTGCATCGCACATGATCTCGAATGGATGATTCCAATTCGGAGATTGGATTACTGGAGCCGAAGTCAAGAGTTCCTTCAGTTTCTCAAATGCCTCTTTGCATTTCTCATCAAAGTCAAAGGCCACATCATTCTGTAATAATCTGCATAGGGGCAATGCTATCTTCGAGAAATCTTTGATGAATCTACGATAAAAACCTGCATGACCAGAAACGAATGAATATCCCGCACACATGTGGGAGGTGGTAAGGAACATATAAGATCTATCTTGGATTTATCCACCTCTATACCCTTAGCAAAAATAACATGTCCCAAAACTATACCCTGATCTACCATAAAATGACATTTCTCCCAATTCAGAACAAGGTTAGTTTCTATACATCTTTGAAGTATAAGGGTTAGGTTGTCAAGGCATTTATCAAAAGAATCACCAAAAACACTAAAGTCATCCATAAATACCTCAATAATGTTCTCAACATAATCAGAGAAAATACTTACCATACAACTTTGGAAAGTGGCAGGGGCATTGCAAAGACCGAATGGCATGCGTCGATAGGCAAATGTACCGAATGGGCATGTGAATGTAGTTTTCTCTTGATCCTCGGGGTCAATGACAATCTGATTATATCCTGAATAGCCATCAAGAAAACAATAATGAGAATGACCTGCTAATCTCTCCAGCATTTGATCAATGAATGGCAAAGGAAAGTGATCCTTGCGAGTTGCTGAATTGAGCTTTCGATAATCAACACAAACTCGCTAGCCGGTTTGGATACGAGTGGGAACTAGCTCATTATTGTCATTCTTAACCACCGTAACACCAGATTTCTTCGGAACAACTTGGACTTGACTCACCCACTTGCTGTCCGAAATTGGATAAATCACACCCACATCTAACAATTTCAGGATTTCTTTCTTGACAACGTCCATCATTGGAGGATTCAACCTCCGCTGTGCTTCTCGAGTGGGCTTGGATCCTTCTTCTAATAAGATACGGTGCATGCATATGGTTGGGCTAATACCTTTGATGTCAGCAATTGTTCCACCCAATGGCTGTTTTGTGATCTCGAAGCACTCGATGAGTTTCTCTTCTTGCAATGGTGTAAGCCCTTGGCTATTATGACTGGCAATTATCCTTCTTCACCCAGAATACATGTTTTCAAATGATCTGGAAGAGGCTTTTAAGCTCCAAGGTATTGGCTTTTCATCACAGAAGGAAGAAGTTTCTCATTAGATAAAGGCAATTCAATGTACGAAACATCATACCTATTTGTGGTGATAGCTATAGTCTCATCCAAGCTTGCCACAGCTTCCTCAACTTCTTTAGACACTTGTATCAACTTCCTCGATTCTCTGGATTTTTCTGCCCCTATGTGCTCACTAATGGCTACTTCCAATGCACCTTGCGAGTTAACTCAAAAAGTTGTTGTGCCAAAGAATCGATAACATCCACTGCAAAAACAGAATGCAATCACTAGGGTACCTCATTGCCTCAAAAATATTGAAACGAATCACCTCGCCATCAAATTCCATGGTAAGAGTGCCATCATGAACATCATCTTAAAGTTCGGGCGTTTTCGAATGGTCTCACCCAAAAGATCGTGTTGGATTGGGGAGATGTCTCATCTCCATTTCAAGAACATAAAGTCTGGCTGGAACATACAATTGGTTCACCTGCACAGCACATCTTCTACAGCTCCCTTGGGATATGCATTAGAACGATCAGCAAGTTGAATTACAATACCAGTTTCCGAAAGGGGTCCAAGATTCAAAGAAGCATAAATAGAATATGGCATGACATTAATAGATGCTCCTAAATCTAACATAGCTCTTTCAAACTTGGTATTACCAATAGTGCATGGAATGGTGAACGTACCTGTATCTTTGCATTTCGGAGGAATTTTTCTTTGCAATACAGCTGAAACATTTTCCCCCACACGTACCTTCTCATTTCCTTTCAACTTCCTCTTGTTGGTGCATAACTCTTTGAGAAATTTTGCATAACGAGGCACTTGCTTGATAGCATCCAGAAGTGGTATGTTTACCTCGATCTTGCGAAAAGTTTTCAGGATTTCTTGTTCTTGTTCCTCCTTCCTTGATTTTGCAAATCTGCTAGGAAATGGTGGAGGGGTAACATATGAATGAATGGAAATTTTAGGATTTACCTTAGAAGTGGATGTTTTGTTCATGGTAGAAGTGGTATCATCCCCTTCATCAATTTGTGCTTTCTTTGGTGGAATATCTAATTGTTTCCCACTTCTCAAAGTTACAGCACTAGCATTCTCTCTTGGATTGATCACCGGCTGAGAAGGTAATTTTCCTGAGCTTTGACTCTCAATTTTGCTCATGTTAGTGGCCAATTGTCCCATTTGATTTTCCAGGTTTTGGATACTTGCCCTAGTTTCCTGCTGAAATTGCTTTGTGTTAGTGGCAAGTGCTTTAACAATATCCTGGAGAGACATACCTGAAGTTTGTGGAGCTGGTTGTGGTGCTGGTTGTGGTTGTGCTTGAAATGGTTGCTGCACCCTTGGTTGATTGAAACCTGGTGGTCGATTAGGTATGGCATTTGGGGCAATTGGTTGATGATTCCCATATCTTAAATTAGGGTGATCTCTCCATCCAGCATTGTAAGTATGGGAGAAAGGGTCATACCTTTGCCTTGGTTGTCCTGGAAATCCACCCATGGCATTGGCTTGTTCTGTATCTCCTTCTTGCAAAGTTGGACACATGTCGGTTGGATGGTCCATGGCAGAACATACTCCACATGCATAAGATTGCTGCATATGTCCTACAGCCATTTTTTTTACAAGAGATGTAAGTTCACAAAGTTGATGTTCAATATCTGAAGTACTTACCTCATTTACTCTTTTTGGTAGTTGTGGCTCAAATTGATTGCTGAATTGTTGGGAGTTCGCTGCCATGTCACTAATCAAACGTCGTGCAACGTTCGGTGTTTTATTAACTAGTGCTCCACCACTAGCAGCATCAATGATACTCCTTTCCATTGGTAAGAGACCCTCATAGAG